>PVIR01019450.1:0-31658 GCA_004026965.1 Petromus typicus
AAAAATTAATGATTTTGGTTTCTTCTCTCTCTTTCATGGCTTGATATCTCACTTCTTTTAGCTCTGAATGATATTGCATTGTTTTCCTGTAGCAAGATTTACCTGGCCACTCATCTATAGTGGCCCTTCTATTGAAAGGTATCTTGTCTGTGTGTGATTTGGGCCATTATGAAGAAAGCTATGGGAAATACAGGAAGATTTGTGTAGGGAAATAAGTCTGCAACTCCTTTGTGTAAATGTCAAACAATACGGTTGCATTCGTCTCTTTGAGCATTTCTGTTTGCAGGTTTCTTCACTGATAACTTGTGATTCTCTGCCTACCTGTCTGTGTCTCTAACTTAGGGGTAGTAGCCTGCCCTGTGTCTTCACTTTTCCAATAAACGTAACAAGGGTTATTGATTTTGCAATTTGTTCATCTTTTAATTTGTTAGGATGAGGTGATAACATCTAAGTTCCTTAAATCTCAGACTGAAAATCAAAATCCTAATTAATTCTATCTTAATGATATTTGAATTCCAATAAAGTAGTTAGATACTTTGAGAGCAATAGCTATTGAAATAGGAATTTAAAGTATATTCTCATCTCTGGATCATGTTATTATCATACATGCTTGAATAATGTAGTCTAGTGAAGAGAATTCGGGAAATATTTTTCACCTAGTGAAGCTGTATGAATATATCCTAAAAGGAAGATTCAGTTAAAATAAAAACCAAACCATGACTTGTTTTCAATTCACCCTGGCACAGTCACTTCTT
Organism: Petromus typicus; assembly: GCA_004026965.1. NCBI lineage: Eukaryota > Metazoa > Chordata > Mammalia > Rodentia > Petromuridae > Petromus > Petromus typicus. Next base: position 756 of record PVIR01019450.1, read on the forward strand.
TTACATTACAAAGTTAACAGTTGAGTGTTTTCCTATGGTTTCTATCTGTATGGAAAAAGCAATACAGATTCCTTAATTCTGACCCAGGCAATATCCTTCCAGATGGTTCCATTTCTACTCCTTGGGAAAGGACTGTGTTATCTTTAAGGCGAGGTCTTACTGTCACAGTCCTTGTGGCTGTTATTGAATCCACGGGTGTGCGCGGCATGTGGCACAGCTTGACTGTTCAGATCAGGCAGATTAAGAACATTATTTTTCCCACCCAGTCGAAGCAGGGACCACGGTTAATGATTACTTAAAGCCTAAATCCTACAGCTGATTTTCTGTCATTTAGGAATGATCAGAGCCCATGTCCAGCAAAATCTGGCAGCGATGTTTTTGGCATGCTCTGCCAGCAGCAGATGCTTTCAGGAAGGAGAGCAAGCGGAGAGGCAGTGCGGAAGCGGCCTCTCTCTCAGGCAAAATTTATTTTGCTTGCACGTAGTTCAACCTCACACCTTCAGCTTTTCTGAATGGTGATGATGATGTGTTAACACTGCAAACTTTGGTCATGGTAATGAATTATGTGTTACTATCGGGATGGGATAATATTGGCTGTTCGCTTATCCATTAGCACAACTACGAATCCTATTTTCATTGAAAAAATAGACTTGCTTGTCTGAAGTCCCTGAAATAACTTCAGTCTAAGCAATACATTCTTACTTAACATTCAGCAGCATATGCTTCTTAGTTCCCTACAAAGGGCAAGCTGAAATGCGCATCTTTATTAAAACAGGAGACAGAGAAGCAGGATCAAGGTGAGGAGAAATACTAGGAAGAAATATCAATTTCCCCCCACCAGCAGGTTTCTGGTGGATATTTTTTCTTTTGCTTATTGTTTTTCTTGTTGCTTCTCTTTCTCCCCCCTCTCCCTCCTTACCCTTGTTTATACTCAAGGTATAGATGCTGATTGGAATGTATAGAGCTATATGTATGTATCTTAAACAACGGGCTTAGGTGGACCTGGGTGGACTAAAGTCTCTAACCTGAAAGGTGTTCCTTATGACCTTAATTAGGCACTATTTGATGCACTATAAAAAATAAAAATAAGCCCCAGTGACCTAGATAGCCCAGCAGGTGGATCAGCTATAAAAATACAGTGAATATAAGTGGATCTCTGATTGCAGTTGCAATGGAATCAAGTTAGCTTCTCATCTTGCACCTTTGTGTTCATCTGAACCCTCACTCTGCTATCCTTCCATCTCCCAAGGCCCTGATAGCAGCCTGCCTATATCTTTTCACTCCACCAACTCTACCTAAGGCTATTTTTATTCAAGTTTTCTATATCCCACAATTAATCTCTAATGCTGTGCAACACACTTATCTTTTAAGTTTCTATTAGTCTTTGAACTCCACTAATGTCAATAATGTGTTCACATTAATAAACATCAAGTTTAAAGGTTTAGTAGGCAACTCTTTCTGAAGTCTTCACATACAAAAATCCTATTAATATAAATTATTTTTGTGTGATATGATTACTAAATTGGAACATGAAGAAATAGTATTTCTATAAGATATTTGATAATTCTTCCCTTTCCTGATAACTGCTGTACTAAAATAACCTAAAAATATGCACAATGAGGGTCTGGCATGAAAACCTTGCATTTGTTGACATGTAACTTCCGTCAAGTCTAAGACAACTGATTCCCAGGAAATGGAAGAGAAAGGAAACATAGTGATTATTTTTACTACTGTTTGACCAGAAGGCAGTCACATGGCCACATAAACTGCTAAGCCTTGGAACTATGGTTTCTAGAGGAGAAAATGTATTCCTGGACAAAACTGCTACTTTCATAAACATGACAACTACATCATTACATATTTTAAAAGTTGAATGGTTAGAATTAGAGAGAGACACTAACATGTCACTCTTGTAAAACTCATGGGGAATGGATGTGGATTTGATGATTCCTAAACAGTATTATGGAAAGAACTTTGATTCACATATTGACTGTGACCTTACACACTTATTAAAGTAAGTCCAAGAAAGACTTGATATGGGTTCTATCTCATGTACCAAGAAAATCAACTGAAGACAAGAGAATATGTTCTCATTAATTTGGTAATGACAAGAAAGTGAGCAGGGAAGCCAATTCCAATAATAAGATAATTAAAATTTCATAAAATCTGGGCAGACTAATGAGTTGAGATTAAAAAGATGGGAATTAAAAAGTATTAAATTAAAAGTGATTTTAAACTTGAAATTATTGTGTAAGTGAAGAATGACTTAGCAATTCACTTACTATGATTATATAATTTAGGAATAAATCAAATAAGCATCAACACCAAGACATAGCTACCCAAAAACTAAACCAGTTAAGCAAGACAAGACTTGCTGCTACTGAATGATATATTACATAAATACTTATGTACTGTTATATTTTGGATAAATACCAGATTTGAAGAGGAGCTTCAACATCATTGAAGAGATAAATACAAAGGTAACAATTTCCTGGAACCATTAATGTTTTCTTTGAAGAAGTCAAAGCTCATGAAAGAAAGTGAATGATAATAATTTCAATAAATCTGAAGATTTACCCCTATACCCTAATTCCTTTTAAATAATGAGACAAAAATAATATGATAGTAATAAAAAAGGGAACAAATCTTATGTATATAGTGGGTAGGGGTTGTAGGGGAATGGGAAAAAATGAAAATCGAGTCATGTCAGATATCGGTACAAATTTTCAATTTGAATGTGATGATAATGTGTATATATAATGCACCAATAAAGATTTGAATAAAAAATTCTGGTTTTTTGGGTAAAGAATACATATGTCTCCAGGATCCAATTGGAACAACTAGATTACAAAGATAAAACTTTAAACTTAGTATATGAAAATCATTTTCCATAATTAAAGTATAATTATACTTTACTTAAATTATATTTTTAATATAATGTTTTTATAATCTTTTTCCAAGCTTATTTTAACCTTATTCCAAGCTTATTTTCTTCTAAAGTTTCTAATTTAGAGATTCAATAATTCATGAATTTGGGAGAACAGTGATTCCTTCACCTCCATATACATAATCCACCAGCATATACACAAACGTGCATGAAAATATGGTATATGATAAAAGCACAATATTGATTGCTTGATAGCACATGCAATCTAACTTTTCCCAGTGCCAGTCTTTCATCTTTGCCATAACTGTTTCCTCAATAAGAATTTTGTTAAACTGAGGATGGCAGCACACATATGCAATCCCAATCTGCAGAGGCAGCATAGTCACAAGACTGAGCCTCGTCTGGGCAAGTTAGCAACTTACTGTGACTGGTCCAAAAGCAAAGAAGTAAGAAAAGGCTAAAGATATGGCTCCACGTAAAGACTTTGGGCTCAATCCTCAGCCCCACAAGCAAAAATTTTTTTTGGTAAATATAGTCATGCAACTTTGGATAAATGTATCCAGCTCGGTAGAGAGCTCTCAGACCCTGAGATACACAGGACTTTTTGTGAACCACCTCGCAATGTTCTAATAGCTGACATTTGGGCACTGATATAGCGCTGAGGAGGAAGTGACATTCAGCTTTGAACACTAACGTCACTACTGAAAGTTAATAGCAAGCCAGAGTGCATTTTTTTACTCCAATTTCATGAATATAGAAATAATCACATGACCTTAATTCACCATTGGGGTGTAGCAGTATTAGCCTTTCCATGAAGTCAGATGATTTAAACAACTATCCTTTAACATGTTTTGATCTGGAGAATTTTGGCAAACTACTTGGTCTTCCTTATCACTTATTTCTTCATTTTTGAGTGAGAATAATGAATGTTTTACAATGTTATCTTGAATGTGAATGAGATAATCTTGCAAAACATTGTGCAAATTCTGTCTCAGGAAGATATTATTCATATTTTTTCCTGGAAAGGTTTTCAAAGACTAAATTTTCTCTTATTTTGAAATTTTTTTATCTTATGGATTATCCATATCCTCTTTTCAGTATCAGTCTGGCTTTCCCCTGCCACCTGCCATACATCTGGGCCAGTTTTCCATTCCCATATTTGTTCCTCTGTCCACTCCTGTCAGTTACTAATTTCTCAAACTGTAATTATTTTAATGCTCCAGAAAAAGATGAGAGAAAAATTGCTTACAAAATAGCATAATGGCATAAATAGAAATCTGAATATAATTGTTATTTCAATTAATGTAAACAAACTCAAACAAGAAAATGTTACTAGAGCTCAAAAATTCAGAAGCATTTGGAGGATTCATAAGATTATAACCTGCTTAGCATCTAGAGGAGCTGGCGACCCCGACACAATAAAGGCCCTGCAGCGTTGTCCACATCCTTGTGTGCTGTCCCTTCTTCTGTGCTGGCTCCAGAGGCTCTGAGCTCGTTTATCACATGGTCCTCCTTACCTTCTGGGATTATGTCTGTGTTGTGTGTCTTCTGGGGACAGAAGCAGATGGAGGCAGGCAAATCTGAAGTGAGGACAGGGAAGAGTTTACTTCTTGCAAGTGGCATCGGTGACCAAAGAAGTGACCAGTTGGTATGAGGGGCTCTTCAAGTATGTGAAGGACAAACAACCTCAGCTGGAAGGAGAAAGAATTGGGAAGGAGGCGGAAGTTCCACACATCCACGTGCAGCTCAGGCATAGCCAGTAAAATAAAAGATCTCCATCATCTTACTGATGGTTATTAATGACTTTGCTAGGCTCCTGTGAAGAGAAAGTAACAAAGAACCAGTCATTCTTCTAGGCAAATTCTTGTAAAATGGAAATGGAAATGAAAATTTTGAATTCACATATTGATTCAACAGAACATGTATTTAAAAGGGGGCCGATTTTTCATATGCCTGTTGGCCATGTGTATATATTCATTGGAAAAGTGTCTCTTCAGGTTCTTCATTTTAACTGACTTATTTTTATTTTTGTTATTGTATTGGGAAAATTAATGACACCTTCTGGATAGCATATATTTTGATTTGTCAATTATAACTTACTAATCCTGGAAACAATATTAAGATAAAATAGAAAATAAAAAGAGATTCTATTTTTCAGTGGGTTAAGACATTTCTGATTGCTTAGGGAAAAAACTGAAAACAAATGTCCCCAATTGCTTATCTAAAATTACTGTCTTAATCTTTTTGGGTCAGATTAAGGTTTGGTAGTTCACTGCAAATGTTGTAAACAGAGTAAACAAACTTTTAAATCAGCATGTTACCCATCTATGGCACAATGAAGTTCATATTCCTTTAAGGGGAAAATGAAAAATCTCAAAATATAGGTGAGTAAATTGATATTGAAAAAGAAAGATGAACCCAAAATATTCTTGTGGGTACACAATTTTCTGTTATTAGCTTCAAAAGTTACAATTGAAACACTAACAAAAATGTACTTTCATTGAACCAGAAAGGAAATCCTGGGATGATATTGCATACCTCACTTTTATGGGCTGCATTTTATAATAATTCTCAGGATAAAACTTCAGAAACATTTGCAAGCCTCCTTCCTCGGCCTTTCTAGTCAAAGTTAATTATTGCTGTCTCCTAAGATGTCTTATACATAGGTGAATTATAGCACGTATCATACAGAACTCAACTGTATAAAATTTATGCCTATAGTTTGTCCATTTATAAATTGTGCTTCAAAGTATAAGAGAATTCCATTTCATTAAATATGATCCAAATTTGAATATTCCTTTAATGCTCATGCATTCATCTGTTACTTGACAGATTGCATCAAACATTACTGTGGGAAGTAGGTATGGCTCTAAGGAAATATTTAAGGAATAGTCATAAAAAACCATCTCACTGTTCAGTGAATATTTAATATTTTAATAAAGCAATCTTTCAATTATGTGACACCTGGGAAAAGCAAATAAATGCCACCTAGGGAAAACAGTACTTAAGGTGAGCCTGATGGAAAAGTAGAATTCTGCAAGTAGGGGAAAAAGTTTGAGGAGGGTGTTAGACATTATGGGTATGTTGAGCAGTAATCACACCTTTCAGATTCATATACTAGTAGTTATTTTCCTCAGAGGTAAGACAATTTTCTTATTCCTTACTGTAGTTCTTTAGGACTCCTACAATCAGGTAAGACAAAATGAATGATTCAAGCCAATAGATTGATTCTCACAATTCTGGAAGCTAGGAGTTCAAACTCAAGATTTTGAGCCATAATTTTTATGAAACTTCTGGATGGAGATAATTCCTTTCTCCTTTCCACTCCACGTAGCTGAGGCGTGTGAAATCTGAACCCTAATCTCTGCCTCCACCCTCGTCTGGCTTCTCTATGGTGATGTCTCTATGGTGTTTCCTGGTGTCTGTTTCTGAGCTTTCACATCACATAATATTCGGTTCTCTGAATGTGTCTAGATTCTCTTATTCTTTTAAGGACATCAGCCTTTGGGTCAGGGCTGGTCCTGATAATCTCATCTTAACTTGTATACATCCCATTTTTTGAGCAGGTCTCATCCTACCAAACTTTCAGTCATTTATGATGATGTGTATTCATAATTTACCAATAGAGATTTGCATTTTTTAAAAAAAATGTGTACTTTATCCTTGATTCAGGAAAGCAGAAAATAAATTCAAACTGTTCAAAAAATATTCAACCATTTGAAAGTTGCCAGCTTTATTCTCATGTTCTTCCAGTTAAATTATTGATATATTTCTATATAAAACCTATTTTCTGGATCTAAATCACTTTTGTTACCTCCTGCTTCATCTTAAAATTAAACTTATAAGTTTTCCTTTCATCTGCAGTTACTTCATATTCGGAGCGATTTATATATTCAATATTATTTTTACTAAATTTTTATTCTGATTTCTTCCCATTTATTTCCTCCACGTAGTGCTCATGGAGACATTTATTTGAATTTGACTAATACCTTTTATGTAGGATTATCAAAAATATTGCTAGAAAGACATTATATGAACTTGATGACTTTTTCTCTTTTTCTTGAAAATGAGAAAAAGTCACACTGAACACTGCAGAGTTAAACTGGCGTGTTTCACCTTGTCTTCTGAGGTAACTTGTTAGTGGGGTTTCAGTGAATGCTGCAAATCGCAGTGCTCTCTCCTGGTTGAGTTCTTTGGTACCTAGGGTCTTATTTTACATCAAAAACAGCTGGATTTCACACTCACAGTTGTCACCCTTCTAGATTCTTTCTTTTGAGCTTATTAACACCATCTGCAGCTACCTTGAAGACATGCTGTCAGGAAAAATAAATGTTTTCTGTGAGGAGCAAAAAGGTTTCCTATTCCCATATGTCAGCACTTCAGTTCAGACCCAACTGAACTGCATTTAAACAATAGTTCATTCAGGTGAAACTTATGAAAATGCTCCTCTTCTGAGATGATTCACTAGATACTATTATTCAAAAATGAGAAGAAAATTGACTGATGTGGCATTTAAAAACACTGAGAATGAAGCTGGACCCCCAGTTCCCAGTCCAAGCTTCACAGGTAACTTGCTCATAATGAATTTCTACATGGATCTGTCAACATCTCTATTTTTTCATGTCTAAAAATTAAGAGAATGCCATCTTTTTCACCTATTCATTATGGAAATAAAGAGATATAACATAATAAATGACTAAAATTATTAGATCCTGAGAATATTTCAGATATTAACATTCCAACTTAGAAATTTGAAAAATTTAAAATCTATAAATTGAGAAAATTGGCAAAGGAGTCATTGGTAATTGCTTATTGATTTCTTATTGTGTGGATACACTGAGGGAAATTACTTATTTTCTAAATGATATTGTCAGTAAATATAAAGAGTGTTTACAGTAAGCATTTAGTGTTTCACAGTCATTAATTTCCTCAAAATATTTCCCTCACTACACAGATACTTTTCTTGCCATTCTTGTCACTTTCTGAAAGGAAGTCCTCTTTTGTGAGTATCCTTTCCTGTTCTCCTCAGAGTCCCCAACTGATTCAAAGTGTTTATGGAAACTTCTGCCAAAGCAAAGCATAATGGTGTTTTCTCATCTTCCTCCCTCACGAGATACGGCACCATATGACCTTCTTGCTCTTCCCCAAAGTCACAATGACCAAGGGAAGTAACTGGTTGGAATCATCTCGGGACACTGAGGCAGCCACCACAGAGCAACTGAAGATGCTCATGAATGAAGACTTCTGGACCTACCTCCAGAAGTGGCAAGAATGATGAGATCAGTGTGCACAAAAAAAGGGGGGAGTGTTTGGGAGGGATTGATGGCCAGGCGTCTTTTTATTGTAGTAGTCGTTAATTTAAATATTCACTGTCCTCATTTCATCTCTTACATGACTTTTAACTTAGAATCTAGTGTAAAAAAATTCATTTTACCCTCACCTCATTGTCTCCAACAGGTCTTAGAGTACACGGAGGAAACTACAATTTGCAAGTCTGTGTAGTGGAGTATCCTAGAAAGTCCCATCCCCAAACTCATGGGCTGAGGGGTTATGAAATGAAGTAAGACACTCATTCCTAGCTTGACACTCACCAGTATCCCACTGAATAGGAAGTATAACTCTGTTCATGGAATCGGAACACACCTGAATCACAATAAAGAACAGTCAGATCATAATTAGCTAATGAACATAATGAGGAAAGGAGAGATGGCTGTAAATCCTAATCCTTGTTTAGTGCCAAATCATGATCAAAGACCATGAAAGTCACTTGATTTTAGTAAAGGGGTTTTTTTGAGGAGTTTTTTGGAGCACAAATAAGTAAGGTTTCAACAAAGTATGAAGAGTGGGAAGGTGCATAATCTTTATCTTTTACTTTAGTTTCTGGTATTTTTAAAAATTTGGCTGCTTGTATATACATTATATTAACATTTTATTAGTAGTAAATATTTTCATATACAAAACACATTCATTGTGGGGAAGTGATATCTACATGTATCACATTTTCATGATTTATAGTAATGAACACTACTTATCTGTAAAATTTAAATAAACACATATTAAACACATCACCACCCATCTTTTATTTTGTATCTTTATTTATTTTTATTTTATCTGTATATATTTGTAATACATGTTTACATTTATTTTCAGGAATTAGTACATATATATCCCATATCTTCATCATTTTTATCTCCTTTCCCCTCTATTCTTCTTCCTTAATGCCTTCCCCATCTCCAAAACAATCTGACTCCTTATGTACTAATACTTTTCCTTAATTTTACTCCTTAATTTATGTATATTTTGGGTTATAAAGGAAACCATGTGTCTGATTTATATCACTTAATATTGTGATTGCAAGATCCATCCACTTCCCCACAAATGATATGAATTTATTCTTTTTTGCCTGAGTAAAATTCTATTGTGTCTATATGCCAAATCTTCTCAATCCACTCCTCTGCTGTCACTATCCAATTTTTAAAGATAAACAGTGACGCTAGCTGCAAAATGTATGCTTTATGAAATCTTCTGGCAAGAACAGCATTTCTACTTAATTAATATCTATTTGATGCATATCTTGTTTCTTTTGAAATCCTCAAAACTGTTGGCACAAATAAATTCAGTAGATACCCAGGCTCTGTGTTATGTCTCAGTTTGTGCCCTAGTCTACCAAGCATAGTGCCTGAGGTAAACAAATGCACATTGATTGTATTGAATGGAGCAGGTCTTGGTGACAAAACATGGCAAGTCATTGGCACCAACTACAGCCATCTACTGCATTATTTGATTACAGAATAAGAAACCTAATACATGAAATGTAATTTTTTTTCTTTAAAATCATTTAAAATACATTTTGGAGAAATGGTAAAAAAAAAAGTGAACAGACAGAGTTTTTTAGCTGGAGACTTTATGCATGAATTCAGTTTCAGATAAATACACTTAATTATCTGACAGAAAGATGTCACCATCAGATACTAGAACTCAGAGAATGCAGAGATTCAAACTGCTGAGAAATCAGTGTGACAAGGACCCTTGGGAAGGTTAAGGCTCTCAAAAAGCTATTTGAAATTGTTATTAGCAACAGTATTCAGCAGGGAGAGTGAAGTAACGGTGCAACGTTTGGCGGTGATAAGTTGTCTGGGAAAGCAGGGGTAAAGTTCATAAGAAAAACTGTATTTCCAACTGAAGGCCCCTCAGATTTGTTGCATTTATTTGGCATTTAAATACATGTTAAAATACATGGCTGTGCACAAAGGCCTGTTTATGTGGTGCTGATCTTGCTGCTCCTGTACCTGGTATATAAAGAAGCTCAATTTCTGGATTAAAAATCGCTGTCTGCTCATGTTTTGCGTGCAGATCACTGACAACTGGGACTTGCTGCTGTCCATCATGAGACACCGAGTGCTGTTTATGACACTGTGAATTGTCTCCAGACAGTAGCTCATATAAAACTTCAAGGCTACAATTTTTGTTGTTCATTTTAGCTTAGTCATTTGGTTTTACTTTGTGGATATACAAGGAGATGCACTTCTTGCATTCTCTTTCAATACTTGTTCCAGCTACTGATAGTGCTATCAATAAGCAACCTTCACCTGTTTGAAAAGGGAAAAAGGAGTTACACCCTTCCAAGAGGCATTCTTATTGACTGAAAACTTGAGTCAAGATTATAACCCTAAACTTCACCCTAATCCTAGCTCAGTTGTGATTAGTTGTTCTAGTTTCAGAGCTCTCTGTGGGATCAGCTGAAGTTACCATTCTTGCCTAGAACTTTAACTTCTTTTGGTCCAATCTTGTTTCTTTCTCCTACTTTCTACAGACACCAGATTCTTCATATGCATACCGAACAATCAGTTTCATTGTAAAATTGACTTGGCCAACTCCCCTGGCAGAATAAAGAGTGGCCCAAACAGACTAGGAAGGTGACATTTCTAAATTAGTAAGGATTCTAGGGGGTTTTTTTTGTTTGTTTATTTGTTTGTTTCTTTGAGACAGGGTCTTGCTTTGTGGTTCAGGCTGGCCCTGAGCTCAGCCTCAAACTCACATCACAGCAATCCTCCTGCCTCTGCCTCCTGAGTGCTGGGATTACAGGTGTGAGCCACCACACCCAGCACTGTGGTATGTGGTACTGGTTGCTGCTGGGCATGAGTCTCCACTCCCAGTATGGTATGTGGTTACCGGGGATCAAATCCGGGTCCTTGAGCTTGCAAGACAGGCACCGGAACCACTGAGTTAACTCCCTGGCCCAGTAAGGAGTCTAAGGAAAGAATAGTCCTGGAACATCAGAGACAATTCTGAGCAGTATGAATAGTCTATAACAACATTCTACACAGAGATGGCATGGGAAAAATCAGGAAAGGTTCACTTTATCACAGAAAGTCATAAAATTAGGCTGCAAAAAGGTGACGTTGAACAGCTGACTGTAGCTGTTCTCTAGCAATAACAGGAGAATACTAAAGACAACAGCATAAAAATGGTAGGTTAAGCAGTTAAAGAGCTTTTTTTTTTTTTTGAAGTATTTTAAAAATGTAAATGAGAATTGTGTTTTAGGAAATTCTGAGGGAAAGATAGAGAAGCAGAGGAAATATAGGGAGGCTGCTATGATAAAAGTGAGCATGTAAAACTAGAAAGTATGTGTGCAGGCAGAGAAAGGCAGAAATGGAGGAAAGGAATCTTAGAAATAATTTCAAAGGAGAAATGTGCTACAAGAGGCTGCTAGATTGAATTAAACCAAGAATTTTTTGATAAATAACATTTAGTGAACATTTAGGTATATCCAGGATGGTTTCAAGTACCTTAGATAGATTTTTTTAAACTTTAAAATAGGCATTTTTTCATTTTAGCTTGTGAATAAACCCTATTTAGAGACATTAGAAACACTTAGAAACATCCCTATCCAATGTCATCCCACCAGAATTTAAATTTTCACATGACAGTTGTCATTTTCTCATAAGAACGAAATGAACACATATAAAAGTGAATATTTAGTTTTAAAAAATTCTTTTTTTATGAGTAACAAGAGGTATATAAGTAGAAATTTCCTGTTGATGATTGATTATTGATGTCAATACTTATTTGAACTAGTCTATTCCTGAATCATTATGTTACATGAACACAAGAAATCAAGAGGAACAATTCCTCTGAAATTCAACTTGTTGGGCAAATGCCTTAGCTTTCTCCTAGTGGGGTAATCTATTGCTACACTATATAGATTGACTCCATTCATGAACTACACAAATTTAGGTGGTTGCAGAAGTTCATTCTCTACTTCCACAGGTGGTTTATCTAGGGGACTGATTTCTTGATCTGCCATTTTGAAGTTTTTGTGTTATTGAAGTATGACCCTGAACTCACTATTTAGCCCAGGCTGGTCTCGTACTCATAGCAATCCTCCTGCCTCTCTTTCTCAAGTGTTGGGATTACAAGTGTGAGTCATAATACCTGGCATTGTAATATGTCATACCAGGGATGAAACTTGGGACCTTGCGCTTGCCAGGCAGACACTGGAACCACTGAGCTAAATCACCAGCCTTAAATTCAATTAATTTTGTATTTCTATATTCTGTGCATTTCACTGTTGTGGATCAAGCTACTGAGAAACATAGAAACTCTGTCACTTTTGCAAAAATATGCTATCAAAACCTGGGAAAACTCAATCAAGTCAACATGCACTTGTGCTCAGCCTACATAAAAATGCAGCTGTCTTATCAAGTAATAGCATGTGTCTCGGCGAGCTCCTCTTTTCACTCTCTTCATCCCAGAACCAACTCGAGGCCACAGAAAGAAATACTTTGTCAAGGTAAGAGCTCATACAAGGTGTTGCAAGAAAGAAAAAATAGAGTCACATTACCAAGAGTTATGGGATTGTGTTCAGAAACCTTTGGATAACTATTCGTGAAGAATAAAAATATCATCATAATCAATGGAACTTAACATTCTGAAAAGTGTCATCATTATGACAGTAAAAAAACCCCAAACAAGCAAGTTAACATAATTACATCTTGTAAGTTGTACACACAGTGGACCTGCACACACATAAGTAAAACAAGATTTTCCACATGACCATTAGGCCCCTGTTTGGGTTTCCTACACTCATGCAATGGATATATATTGCTGAGGAGCAAGTATCAGTGCTCTTAAAGTAGACTTGGATAATCAATGTGCAATCTTTAGTGACTTCCGGAAGTTCCTACATTTGTCCTTCAGTGGTCACATGTGGTCAGAATGCAGTTGGCCCTTTCTTATCATTCAGCTTCCAATATTAATATCATTCCCTAGGGAAACTTTCCTTGGCTACTCCATCTAAAGTAAACACAATTACACCAAGCCTGGATTATATATTTCAATTAACATTTATTAAGGAAATGTAATGTTCCTGTCTCTTAGTAAGAACATATTATACCATTATTAGACTATGTGGTCTTCATAATAACCATATGAGGGGAATATTAATATTTACATCCTATAGATAACTTTTCTTTTTAAATTTAACTCAGCTAATACATAAAAATATAACATTTTATATATAAAGATATATACGTTAAATTTTTATATATTATATATGTGTGTATATATAAATATATATCTATATATTGTGACTGCTATATATATATATATATATATATATATATATATATATATATGTATATATATTAAAGAGTGCCTTGTAACATTTTGACACATACATTCAGTATATAATGTTTTAATCAAAGATTTTCTATTTCCTCCAAGATGTATCATTTCTCTTTGTTGACATTTTTAAAATCTTTTTTTCTAGCCTTTTGAAGAGGATAGGATATTTTTGTTACCTGTCATTACCCTAATATGAATCAGCCCATCTGAACTTCTGCTCCTCTCCATCTGTAAGTTGGTACCCACTGAGGAGTCTCTCCTCTTTCTCCACATACCCTCTGGCCCTCCGGTACAGTTTTATTCTCAGATTCCATGAGATCAAATTTCATATCTCTGAATGTAAGTGAGATCATGTGATATTTGTCTTTCTGTGTCTGGCTTACTTCACTCAATACAATAATCTCCTGTCCTATCTATGTTTCCATAAATGACAGGATTTCATTCTTTTTTATGACTGAGTAATACTCAGTACTGTGGTGCACTACATTTCCCTATGCATTTATCTCTTGATATACAGTTAGGTTGTCCTCATGCTTTCACAATTGTGAATAGTGCTGCAGTGAACTTAAGAGTGCAGATCTGTCTTCGATGTATTGATTTCATTTCCTTTTGATCTATATCAATTAATGAAAAGATGCCTGGATCATATGAGAGTGTCACTTAATTTTTTTGAGAAACTTACATACTGTTTTCCATAATAGCTGCACTAATTCATGTTCCCACACATCGTGTACAAGTGTTGTCCTTTTTCTCATGCCTTTTCTAGCTCTTTTTATTTTTGGTCTTTTTGATGGCAGCTATTCTTATACATTATACTATATATACATACATTACTTTTTTATAGCCATTCTCCTCCTTGTGGTTTTGATTTGGAAGAAATGTTTATACTCTAGTGTTTCACATGGCGTTTTTCCACATCATTTATCAAATGATTAGATATTTTTATTATAGTTTCCAGTTTTTGGTGTTTATGGGAGCTCCTCCAAGATAAAAATATTATCTTGGCTTTATCTTCACAGCAATATTCACGACAGTAGTAGACATACAGATATTGACAACATATTTAAAGTGTTCACATAGGAAGATGGAGAATGAATTCACATAAATGTGGGAAGAACATAATCCTTTATATAGGTCATGAAATCTCCCTCTGGACCTTACAGCAAACAGACCACAAAGTAGCAACCTAGGATCTACTCACATATCTAGGATGAGTTAAAATTAACAAAAATCATCATGCAATTTTCCATTTTTTGAGATTTATTGAGATAAAAGTGCATATAATTTCATTAAACCTGTACTCCTCTATTTTACATACTTAATTAGTGGGCCATATCTCATACTTCTCCTTATCTCCAGTGCTGTTCTTTTCAGAATCTTAGGAGAATTAAAGGGCAGCTCTTCTTCTTCACAGAATGTGTGACTGCTAGTGCAGGATGTCTCCTGGCATCACCACTGGTGATATTGATCAGTAGGTTGGTCTTTGATCAGTAGTATGAAAAGGACTGATAGTGGAATGAAAACATTGCTACATTTAACCCTTTATTGATAATGATAGTCTTATCCAAGAAACAAGGAAGGAAACAATGAAGACTTCTGCACCTTCTAATTTAGGAAAGCATGAAGCACAAGATATGGACACGACTGTGACATTAAATTATATATGTATACCTATGTGTATATATGCATGTGTGTGTGTGTATTACAGTGCTGAGTACATATTAGGCATTTCATGGGCAATGATTTCTCAGTTCTCCCATGGTTTTGTATCCCTATGTTTACAGACTAGGAAATGAAGGCACAGTGAGGTGTGTAACTTACACAATTTCTCACATCTCACGGTGGATGATCCAGAATTTTGACAAAATTGAAATTGTAATACCTAAAAGTCAGTGACTGAACTAGTTCTTTGGAATGCATCTTTCACCTCCAAAACAAATTCAGTATATGTAAGTATTATGAATATGAAAATCTTTTCAGCAAAAGTTGCTCTGTGTGTTTTCTTACAGTATTTAAAGTGTTTTACAGTCACAACTTTTAAACAGTTTTAAATTAAAGACAAGACAAAAATGCAAGAAAGATTAATCTTAAAATGTATAATCACAGTAAATCAGTTTGTCATAAATAGGCATTTCTAAACAGCACTGAATTTTTTCTTAAGTAAATTTTAAATACCTGTGGAAATTCAAATCAGATCTTTTTGAGATACATAGTTCTATTATAAAACATTTTGCAACAACCAAGGAATTTAGTTCAGTGGTGCTGCACCTGCCTGGCAAGTAAAATATCTTGAGTTCTATCCTCAGTACAGAAAAAAATGAAAAAAAAAGAAAAGAAAGAAAGTTCCTGTCACACCCTTTGAGCTTGTTTCCTCTTGAGGAGTTAATTTTATGATAAGTCTCTCAACTTCACCGGGCTCAGGATTTACATAGCAATATAGTGCCTGCCCAGCAAGTATTAAGTTCTGAGTTTGATCCCCAGTGCAACAAAACAAAACAAGACAAAATTTGCAGTTCTTGTCTGTGAAATGTTTTTTTATTAGTTAGCAAAACATGATGAAATAAACATGATATGGTATGTATGAATTTAAGCAAGTTTCAGAAGTGAGGTAATTGAGTACAATTATTACTTTTGGCTTTATTGAGCTAACATATAGTGATATTTAAATGATTCTAGAGGTGATTAAATAGCCATTAGAATTTAAGTAGCACTGTCCTTTAAGATTCCTAACTCAACAATGTAGATGTGGCCTGCAGATTTAGCTTAGTGGTTCCAGCACCTGCCTTGCAAGCACAAGGTCCCGGACTAGATCCCCAGTAACTACATACAACAATGCTGGGGGTGGAGACTCACTCCCACCAGCAATCAGTACCACATACTACAGTGCTGGGAGTGGAAGCTCATGCCTGTAATCCCAGCATTAGGGAGGCTGAGGCAGAAGTATTGCTGTGAGTTCAAGGGTGAACTCAGGGCCAGCCTGAACTACAAAAGCGAGACCTTGTCTCAAACAAACAAACAAACATAATAATAATAATGTAGATGTATCATCTGAGATGATTCTTTTATCCATGGCATATTATGTTTATATTATACTGAAGTGAGATACGTATAAACTACTGAATGCACAGCTTGTCTCCAAACAAAATTACAGATTCAAAGTAATTAAGGTTTCTATAAATGAGAATTATTTGGAAAACTATCCTTTCTTGCTTTTCTCACACAGAGCTTTGTTTAGAGGAAGTGAGTGTGAGAAAACAGTTTAGAAACAGTTGGTAATCTAGAAAGATATCTTCATTGGATACTGTTTTTAATAGATATTTTTCTTACTCATGATCTATTATTTATTCTTGATGTTTCCAGTTTAATTTTATTTTTTGCTTTGTAATAAAAAATTTTGAAGGTCCAGAGGTGGTTTATTGCACAATTTCATTGTATCTTTTCCAGAAAATTCTGAATGTATTATAAAAAGTATGAAAGACTTGATTCAAAAGAGTAAAATCATTCTCTTGGCACAAAAGCATGGTACTTGTGTACAGCTTGCTCATTTGAATCACAAACCATATAAATACAGGCTGGGTTAACATATTAGTACACCAACTAAAATACAAGCTCAAACTATGTTATCACACTTTAAGTGCTTTATTTAGAACTTAATTATTTCATATTAGCAACAAAACAAATTTTTTTGCATGTAATAAAATATATGCATTTGTAATCACGAGACCACTTTAAATAGATATACTTCTTGGAAAAAACGAATCAGGCAAAATCCATTATTTATTCTTGTATTGAAAGAACAGGAAAATCTGGCAAGGGAAGAAGCTGTCACATATGTAACTCATTTTAAATTACTAGTAGGTTTCCCTTTGTTTACATGACAATGGTACTTGCTCTCTACAATAGTACTGAATGGCTTTCCCATGTTCGGCATTCTTTGAGATTTAACACAAGCTCCAGAAGGACAGTGTGCCTTGCTGCCCACAATCAGTTTACAAATAATGAAGCATGCAGTTAAAATACACACTCTCGGATTGGATGCTTTTAGAATATTTCTCTGGTGAAGAGCGTGTATGTCATTTTTACATTTTTGGTGTTGTTTTGTTTTTAAAACAAGCACAGTGCATTACTGAGCTGGCAGACCAACGTGGAAAGTGTGCAATGGATGATTTGGATCCAACTCATCATTTGATTTTATCAATTGGTCCAGTATTCACCTTACCCAGTACGACAGCAAAGTCTAATTTAAGAGCTACTTTCTTAGTGTATTTATTTTCCATCCAGAAGATTGTATCATTTGTTGCTAAAGCAAAAAGTATTTTCACTTTAGAGAAACAATCTCCAGCTTAGGAATTATATGCCAAAACTTTGCACACTTAATGCTTATAATTATTAATCTAAGTAATCAGATAGATCAATTGCTCAATGATGAAGCTATATTGATTTGGTTTTCTCTTTGGAAAAATCTATACGATACTTTCAATTAATACTGTAGTTTTGCATACTATGATATCTTCATTTTAATGCTTCCCAGAAATTTAACACAGGCAAGTTTTCCTTCTCTCCTTTAGAGATAAGAAAACCATTCCTGCTTTCCCAAGACATTTAATTCTATCCTCTGAACACAGTAACAAATACAACTTTGCTGAGTAAGGTGAACCTGCATGAATATAACTCTGACAGTTTTTAAGATTTTCCCATTCATAAAAAGTTCTAGCAGTTTTCAAGAAATATTTTCCACTCAATTCACAAATTTTAAATCCAATATGTAGGTTTTTAATGCCTGTAAAATGAAACTTTCGACTTGGTCTTCAAAGAGGTCTTGAGGAGACAATATTTGTGTAATGATTTTTTTGAAGAGTAAGTTCTAAATGATGCTAGCTTGACAAAGATTGATGGAGTGTGCACTATGTGCCAGGGACAGTACTAGATGTGGCAGCAGTTTATAATGTATTGGTAAGAATCCATTTCAAAATCAAATTATTTCAATATAATATGGGGCTGGAGCCAAGTTTTCTCTAAAAATGAGCCTTGGGTGAAGGCCTGAATAATAGCATTTTGTATGGAAATTTGACTCCAGGTAGCAGAAGTGTAGGATTAGGGTAATGAATAACCTGGTGTCACCTGAAAAGCCTTATGAAATGCATTTCAGAGCTGTCAAAGAGGAAACATTTATTTAAAAGTTCCTTCTTCACCTTGGTGAAGAGTGAATGCCACTGGCATTAATTTTAGGAAAATTTAAGTTAAATAAACCCTGGAAATTTCCAGGAGTCATTGCATGTCACAGCTACAGAGAAGTCTGGGGGGGTCACAGGAGAAGAAAGAAGCACAGGCTGAGAATGAAATGCCATCCACTGGTAGCTGCACAAAAGGGACCAGAGGTCACTGGAGTTCTGCCACTGCAGACAGGACACTGGCTGAAGCACAAGAGATCAGAAGGAACAGAAAATAGAACGCGCATGCATAATATACAAATGCTAATTATGTTCATATTTTAATATAAATATTACTTTATAATAGATATATAGGATGCTTGTGTAATTATACAAAGTGGTTTTAGGTAGACTTCCAGGAGTGGGGACAGAAGTCACAAGGGCTGTCTGAGAGATCACAAGCAGATGGGTCTGAAATGGCTGTGTGTGGTGCAGAGCCAGAGGATTCAGTAGTAATGAAGGTGGAAACTTCTGGAAGCTCACTGTAGACTCGCAGGAGCAAATCTGCATTGGAAGGCTGAAACATCCAAAGGCAACTGTGAAGACAGGAGTTTTTGCAAGAAAAGAGGAAACACTTCCTTCTTCATTTCCTTTTGATGCTGTTCAAGTTATAAGAGTATTGGTCAGTGCCATTCACATCTGGTGTGAGCCTTCCCCTCTCAGTTTGGTGGTCTATGTGTCAGACAGAGACATATTTAAAATTTACTAATCTGCTAGGTGTTTCCTTCTTTTTTAAAGTTGATTTTATTGGTACACTTATATATGCAGTATTTGACATTTAGAATTTGGCCTGTACATGAATCAAGATGTGTCATGCTGTGTTTTGTACTCAAGTCCAATCGACCTATTGCAATTAATGATCACAGTATTAAAGTGTTCAATATACACTACAATGACAAAGATCAAAGATGTACAGAAGCAAAGAGGAAGAACATGTTTTGCCTAACTGAAACTATAGAGAAGACTTCTGAAATAATACTATGTCTAGGTAATAAAATGATAAAATATAAGAGAATATCAAATGTTCAGAATAGGCAGGACTCCACACATATAAGATTTTAGGAGTACCCAAGTGAACATTCAGAAAGGTCACCAGCTCCCTCTCTATGGAGTTTATGGTGATAAGCATTTCACAATAACAGAGTCATGCCAGTATGATCACCACCCCTTGTTCATATAACTTGACAGATACAGTACTCATGCAGCAGGTCTATTTTCTCCTCTAAACTCTGTGGAGAAGAGCAATGCACTCTTTTTCAAACTGATAGGAGAGAATCCCAGAAGAATATCTGTTGCATGTGTATATATAGCTCTAGCTCCAAAAATAAAATTGAGGGTGATATAAGTTATTCTAGAAGTGAGGTCCAGGATTATTTTCTTCCTGCACGAGTTTTAAGTTTCCCAGAAAATAGAACTGTGGATCCTAAAAGCAATAGTAAGCTCAAGACTGGAGGACAAGGGGAGGAACATAGAAGGCCTTGGCAATTAGATAAGACCTTGTGCTGTCGTCTAGTTGAGAAATCATGTCATGAAATAAAAGGACCATAAGTGACAGGAATACAATGTGGGCCATCTGGCCTCCTGCAATGCAAAGTGAATGGTCAGTCACAGAATGCCAAGTAGTTTAGGAAGAACTCATCCTCATGGGTCTTACTGCAAACAATATCTGTCCACATTGATCTACAAATAAAATTTTAAAAATTTAAATATTAAATATTTTTTTACTATACTTCATACACTTAATCAGTTCATTGGTCTTAGGAAGAGACAACTCATGACACTTAGACAATAGCTTTTATAATAACTTTTCACTTAGTTTTAAAAGCATTAGTTTTCAATAAGACATTATGTAGTACTATTTTATATGAAATTAATAAAGCACAGAATTAGGGTTTTAATATTTTCAAAGGAAGGAGACTAGTGACAATGTGTGTTTTACTATAAAACATTCTAAATTTTTGTTTTTGTAGCACTTATCTGCGATACATAATGATTATGTTCATCATAGTTAGTTTGTGTTCATATATAAGAGATCTTTTCTCACCCCCTTCCTCTCTCCTCTCTTCCATGCCCTCCCTCTCTTGGTCTCCTTCCTTTCACAAAAATTTTTATTTGATCATTCACTGTACTCTGTGATCATACCTCATGTGAGTCCTTACTGTGTAAGGACTTACTAATTCTTACACACTCATTACTAATCCTTACACACTCATTTTATCTGAGAATAAGAACTACTTAAAATTCATTGTATGAGCAATGTAACTGAAGTTTGGAGAAGCTAAATAACTTTCCAAGGGCCTACAATAGAATCAAGGTATAAGGTGCACCTGTGTGCATGACTCCAATACATACACACTGTTAACTCCTCTGTGCTAACATCCTTCTGGAAGCAAAGAGGAGGGGATATGCAAGAGTGCCATGAACCAAGCTGATTTAAACATAGAAACTGACATTATTAAAGTGTGTAGAATGAGGTGGGGAATAAGGGGAGATAACACTGAGGCTGGATCAGAGACTGAAAATAAGTTCATTACTGTTCTTTTATGAAACTTAAAAGGGATTTTAGTCAAGAAAGTGATGTGGTCTGATCTGTGATTTCTGCCAAGGTTAATTCACTCATATCTATTAACTTGATATGAATAAGATACTGAAATTTTAATATTAGTCTAACTGGTTTAAAATTCCTTTTGGTAACAAAGAAAACAAGGCAAAAAAAAATGAGTGAAAATTCAAGTTCATAATCACAGCCATGAGGAAGATAAACAACTCAGAGAGCATTAGAACCAAATCTACTTTCAAGAGTTAAGAGTAAAACTATGCTGGGTCCTTAATTTTAAAACTTCATAATTCATATATTTTATTTTCCATGTAAACACATAACTTATTCTTTAAGGATCTTCCTGATTTTGCAGCTTTTGTAATTTGACTATGGCATTTTTATTTATTTATTTATTTTTTTTTTAGGAATAGGTTGGTCATGAGCTCATTTTAATGTTTATGCCTAGAATTTGATGTGACTAATTTAAAGGTCAGACTTCTTGAATGTTAATAAATATTTTCTACAGATCTTTTGGCATTATGGAATGAAATACAATCTCATAACTATAAAATTCCTTCAACCCAGAGCGATTTTATTTCATACTATCAGCAGTTTCACATCTTGAAAGTATGGAATTTCAAGCCTAATTCTTAAAGAAAATTATCCAATATTATGAAATTGATTACAATGTTATTCAACATGAATAGCATTAAACTATAAGTATCAGGCAAGGCAAAAGCTATTTAAACCAAGTCATTTGAGGGAAATTAAAATGCAAATATCTCTAAATGTTAATCAAATTTTCGATTAACAAGACTAATAGTAACAAACTTAAAAAGAGACAGCAAATTATAAAAAGTAAAATGAATATTGTAAGTATACATATATGTTTCAGAACAAATTCCAAGTTTCTAAAAGTATGTGATTGCATTTTCTAGTGTCTTTATATGCAAAGTTTTATTTTTTTTAAAGCTCAGAAAATCACGGATGTTTACTTTCAAATACACAAATCTTAGCTATTTGGGAGGCACTGTAAAATGCATGAAATTCTAGTTGTGGCACTGAAATCATACAGTAGTATCACTTACATGATGTTATAATCAAAGTTTTCCAGAGATTAAAAATTACATGGTAAACCTGGTAAAGAGAAGTGGTTATAAATCTAACCTCCTGACGCATATTTTCAGAACTCTTATCTCTCACCTAAAACAAAGGCCTGAATATAACATTAAATTTCAAAAGTACTTTTTGTTCAACAAGCTGCCAAGAAGTTATTGGATATTTAGAGTTGTAACACATGCATATGATTTTCAATTTATAGAATTCAGGTTCTGTGGTCATCTTTTTTTTTTCTTTTTTGATAGCACACTGAATAAATACTGGTTGGTTTTATTCTATAGTATCTGAAAATCTGAAGTGTGATTATGAAGTGTTAAAGAATATTGATTAAAAGAGAGTGCCAAGCCACTGGTTTGAAATTTTCACTCCTGAAAATTTTCATAAATGCACAATTTTCTATTTTAATTTTTAAAAGTTATAAATTGTGATAAGCATAGGTTATATTAAAAATCCTTTAAACCATAAAATATTTATAATTCTTGTTAACTTTTTATTTTAGTACTATTGGTTTAGTTAAGTGCAGTGTAAGAAAATTTAATTCAGAGATGATATGGGAGTCTGCTTTGACTCATGATCCATGCTAATGCATTTGATTTTGAATTAGTGAAATTATTGAAAATATCTGTCTCAATTCTTGTATTTAAGCTAATGGTAAGTCAGTATAGATCTCTTAAAACCCTGGGAAAATCATTTTTAAAAAGTCTTTTGCAAAGCACTTCTGAGGTAGTAGAAAAATAAGAAATACCCTGCACACTTGGAGGAGTGAGAAGTCTCAATTCTAAGGGAACAACTCTTCCGGAGCCAGCACATCTTGAAGAGGCATGAGCTAATCCTTAGTGTTCCTGAGCACAGCTTTAATAGGTGTACAGTAGCCAGAAGACAAGCTCAGGACCCAGGAACGGAAGGAGATTGAGTCAGTCACTTCTGTATAGGGCCAGGACTCTCCAGAGGTAAAACTTTTGGTGGTAAAGCTTGAAAACAAAAAAATAAGAAACATGTGATTCATAGAGGAAACCCTGTTCATCTGATCAAACTCTTCCTAGAAAATTCTTACTAACTAAGTAATCCTTTTTTGGAGCTGGCACAAGAATTCTTATGTTTACAGAATCTGAAAACTTGAATCCAAAATTGAGATGAATGTAATTCTGTGCTAATCCCCATCCCCAAGAACATGAAGAGGGCACATAGGACTGCATTCTGGGTGCAGGGGGATTTAATATGCACCCAGGCTCCAAGCAATTCTCTTGGGTCAAACTTTTGACAGATAAAAATTAACAAGGACAAATTCCAGAAATATGTGAAGAGACAGATGGGAGAAAATCACCAGATAATATTATGCCTCGGTGTTCCCACTGTGAGGTGCATAGCTCCAGGACACAGGGAGGTGAGAGGTATGACCCACGACATTAGAGGAGTTAGATTAAATTGAGAAGAAACAATACACACTTTTTTAGAACTTAAAGAGTAGAACATACAGTAAGTGTTAAACATCCAGTGAGCATATGTAACTATTTAGAAAACTGTAATGCTTACAATCTTATTATTAAAATTATTTGGGCTAGATTTAAATTCTCAAGTCAGAAAGTTAAAGCTTATTTATTACCTTAAATTCTTTGCTTATAAGTAATCACATATTCATATTCCCTCTGTCCCTTCCACTCTTCTTATTCCTCTTTTTTTTTCTTTTTTTTTTAATCTTTATTGGTACATTAAGTATACACATCATGATTGCACTCCATAATGGGGATTTGTACCAGTATAAGACACAACTTAATTCTCATTTTTTCCCATAGCCCCACCCACTCTTTTTCTCCTTTGTAGACTCACTTAATTACATGGTAATCATCTAAGGCATATTGTACTTGTAACTACCTAAAGTATTGTTGTAATTGTACTTGCAATTTGCAATTGTTTAAAGCTTTAATGTTGTGTAACTAACACTTTAAATTTGCATCTCAAATTAGTTTATTTATGTATATTCAATATTACAGTAAATATAAAATAACCTCTTCTAAGTAATATTTTTGAAGTACACTTATACTTTAATATGAGTTATACTAAACACAGATCAAGAAGAACAATAGCTAAATACATTAAATCACCTCTCGGGTTCTTAAATCTTCTTTGAATTCTGACAGAGAATAGCAATAAGTTAGAGCTTTTCATTTATATTCTATTGTATGTGAAAAAAGAGCAAAATTAAACATATTTTTGGAAGGTTTCTCTTAAAACGTAGAAACTGATGTCAAAACTGTATATAAAAATTTATTTTTTTCTATAAAGTGGTTGATTTATTCTAGAAATGATCACCATGAAGTCACCCTAACTTTGAGAAATCGTCTACCTTGAAGAGTCACCATGTACCAGTCTGTCCACATTCAGGAGCTGGTTGTTATACCTTTATGACATGTCTACTATTTGGATATTACAAGTCACCAAGAACTTCAGAGAGTTTTTAAATTTAAAAATAATGTTGATGAGAAATGAGAGTAACTGAAGAATAACTTAAAATTCTTCCAGTTCAGGAAAGTTGAGGTTAGAAAAGAAGAAAAAACATAGAGTGGATTACATTAATACAGCTTATTCATGTGAAAATCAACCCTTCAAATTCAGAATTCAGTGGTTCCTGAAATTCACGGGGGTTATGTTCCTAGAGCCCTGCAACTTGTGAAACACTCTGCACTTTAGATATGGTCAGAAAAATGGTTTTAAATACCTTTTTTATACTTTAAACTTTATGCTATATCTCCTAAATGATGTAATTGGAATTAATAAAATATTGTATTAGTAAAGCCTTAGAAGATGCAGGGCAATTGGCTCCATCGTAGGGTATCTGAGAGTGTTGAGGAGAATAAAACCAAGAATCTGGAGACAGCCACGGGCTCCAGCAGTTTGACATCGTGGGGGAATGTTCCTGAGATGGGGCACAGGGCAGCAGCCAACCATCAGCCAGGAGAATGAATAACGCTCTCAGACATGCTACTTGGAATCCTACAAAAAAAAAAAAAAACCAACAACAACAACAACAACAACAAAAACCAAAAAAACCCCACAAAACTGTGGGGGATATTTATAGCTTTGCCAAAGTGCAAGAGGTTCCCAAACAATTATTAGTTAAGTTCAAAGGAAAAAATCTGCAAGTGACTGAGGCAGAAGAACTCTGAACTACCACTGTGCAGGAGTACTGTCTTAGGTACTTGTCTCTCAATGCTCAGACAAAATACTCGAAATCCAAAGTTAAAGGGGAAAGGGTTTATTTTTAAAATTGAGTTTATTAGTACATTTTAAGTTCATAGTATACACTTGATCTTAGCCAAAAGGCCGAGAAGCAATTAAGTGTACATTATGATCACATTCGTCATTCAGAATTCATACCTGCACATGATGTGTCTTGATTTCTATTTTTTCCCATTTCCCTGTCCTCTCTAAACTCCCCCATTCCTGATTACATAAGCTTTGTTGCCATTTTTGTCTTTTTACCTTTGACTTTTTTCTTTTCCTTCTTTGTTTTTCTCTGTCTCTCTTTTCTCTTCCCCTTTGAAGATTTTCTTCCTATTTCACAACATCTATTGTACATTTAGACCTCATTTACACTTTCAGTTTCTCACATTAGACAAATAGTATTGTATTTACACATTTGCGTCCTATTTATTTCATTTATGTTTTCAAGATACATCCATTTAGCTATGAATATCTCTAATTTATCATTCTTTATGGCTGAGTAATACTCCATTTTATTTTTTTAAATCTTCTCTATCCATTCTCCAGTTGATGGGAATTTGGGCTGATTCCAAGATTCAGTTATTACAAACTGAGCTGCTATAAATGTGGGTGTCCATGAATGCTTGCGTATGATGCTTTTAATTATCTCATGAATATAACCAGCAGATAAATAGCAGGATTAGATGGGACCCCTAATCCTAGAATTTGAGGAATCCCTATACTGATCTCCACAGTTGTTGCACCAATTTACATTCCCACCAACAGTGGAGAAGGGTTTTTTTTTTCTCTCCACAACCCACCAGCATTTGTTGCTAATTCTTTTCTTGATAGCAGCCAATATTATGGAGTGAGATAAAATCTCAGTGTTGCTTTTATCTGTGTTTTTCAAATGAATAGAGATGTTGAACATCTTTTCATATATTTATTTGCTACTTTCTTTGTCTAAACAGTAACTGTTCATTTCAGATGACCATTTAAAATTTTTCTTTAACTTTGGGGAGATACGAATTTTTAAAGTTCTTTATATATTCTAGATAGTATACCTTTGTCTGAGGAACAGTTGCTAAAATTTTTCCTACATCATAAGTTGTATTTTCATTCTGTTGGTGGTTTATCTTGCTGTGCAGAAGCTTTTTAATTAGATGAGAGCCTGGTGCTGATTCTTCCTGCTAGTTCCTGTGCTGCAGAGGTTTAGTTCATAGTCTTTCACTATGCCAATGTCTCTAAAAGTTCACCTAACCTATATTCCAGTAAGTTTAATATTTCTGCTTTAACATTTAGATCTTCATTCCACTGATTTTGGTTCAGTGCATGATGAAAGATGGAGGTCAAAGTTTAATCTTTGGCAGGTTGAAACTTAGTTTTTTTTACTTTTTATTAAAGAGTCTATCTTTCCTCCATTGATGGTGTTTGGTTCCTTTGTCAAAGATGAGGTGGTTGGAGTTGTTTCTGAATTTTCCAATTTATTCCATTGCTCTTTGGGTATGTTTATTTGATAGTACCATACTGTTTTATCACAGTAGTTTTGTAGTATAGTTTCAAGTTGGAGATTGTGATACCCCCATGCCATGTCTTCATTGTTAAGAATTGCTTTTGCGGGGCCGGGGAGTTAGCTCAGTGGTTCCGGCGCCTGTCTTGCAAGCGCAAGGGCCCGGGTTCGATTCCCCGGTAACCACATAACAATACTGGGTGTGGAGACCCACACCTAGCAGCAACCAGTATCACATGCCACAGTGCTGGGCGTGGTGGCTCACGCCTGTAATCCCAGCACTCGGGAGGCAGAGGCAGGAGGATTGTGATGTGAGTTGGAGGCTGAGCTCAGGGCCAGCCTGAACCACAAAGCGAGACCCTGTCTCAAAAAATCAAAAAAAAAAAAAAAAAAAAAAAGAATTGCTTTTGCTATTTTGAGTCTTTTCTAGTACCAAATGAATTTTTGGATTGTTTTATCTAGCTCTGAGAAATGCACTGTTGGGTTCCATTTGGAATTGTAATGAATGTATATAGCAGTTTTAGAAGGATGGCTATTTTCATTTTATTTGTTCTTTCTATCCATGAGTAGAAGATGCCTTTTCATCTTCTGATATCCTCTTCAAGGATAAGTAATACCTACCTTGTGGACTTGTACTCCAAAAAGATGGGGATAAAAAGAAGAAATGGACAGATTCTTAGACACAGTATGAATTATCAAAGATGAACAAAGAAGTTATAAAAATTCTAAACACTCTAACATCAATCAGTGAAATTGAGAATGTAATTAAAAATTAGCAAAAAAGAAAAGTCCTAGTCCTAATGGCTTCACTGTCTAATCCTACAAGAAATTTGGAGAAGAGATAATGCCACTACTTCTCAGACTATTTAATTAAATTGAAAGAGAAGCAGTGCTTCTGTGTGGGGGACAGGGGAAAGGACACAACCAGATCCCTCATGGCAAACACCAGTCCCCTACGAGTACTACAGCAAAAGATTTAATAAACAACAGACAACAAAATTGGAACCTTGAGAAAATGGCTGAGCCTAGGCTCAAATGTTGCTACTCTGAGCATCAGCAGCAGAAGGTGGTGGACCAATACCTCAAGTTAACCACATCTTTATTCAGCACCAAGCCTTCACACCCAAATCTTAGCATGCAGAAGGCAAGGTGGATATCCAAAATAATCCCTGTCATTGAAGATCCTCCCAGAGGGCAGGGAAGATGTCCACCAATAATCCTAGTAGTTGGCAGACATCCTAAGTCCCAGTAAATAAGCCATAAGTCAGAGTAAGTCTTCCACAGTTCCTGACACTCCTAAATTTTTTCTTGAAAGCAAGAATAACCTTGATTCCAAAAGCAAACGTAGTATTTGCCATCATGTCTGGACAAATACTGAAAGACTGAACCAAAAAAGAGAGCTAGAGGCCAATAGATGCAGAAAAATCATTTGGCAAAGGCCATCATCCACTTATGCTAAACAAACCTACAAAAAATTAGAATAGATGATCTCAGTCTCAAACTGATAAAAGCCATCTATTACCAATCAACAGCCAGCATCCTACTACACAGTAAAAAACTGAAATATTTCATGGTAAAATCAAGAACAAGACAAAGAGGTCCATTATCATCACTCCTGTTCAATGTTAGTTCTGGAAATATTAGCTATGGCAATTAGATAAGAGAAATAAAATGTATAAAGATAGGAAAGAAGAAGTTAAGTGTCCTTTTTTGCTGATGACATGATACTCTATAGAGAAGACCTTAAACATTCCATTGATAGACTGCTAGATTTAATTGCAAGATTCAGTAGAGTAGCTGGATATAAGGTCAATGCTCAGAAATCAGTAGGCTTCTTGTATGTGAATAACAGACTCACTGTGAAAGAAATTGGGGAAAAGGTTTATTTGTTCACAGTTTGTAGAGGTTTCAGTCCTATTCATCTGGCTACCAGGAAGAGTGGCACATGGCAAGGCGGCATTAGAGAGGAGAAATAGTTCATGTTCCCTACAAGACAGCATCAGCAACAAGGGAAACTTAACGATGTCTTTCTCCTTTTGTAACTTATCCAGACTACTGGGATTAGGGAGGTATCAGACCAATCAGTGGACTGATTTAGTAATCACATGCCCTTAATCTTAGCATCATACACTCTAGATACAGCCACCTCTGAAACCACCTATGACCGCAAGGGGATTTAGGGGGAACATCTAGACACAAAGCATAACAGGTATACTGCATAGTGCTTTCCCTTGTGGTCTGTGTATCCAAGCTAGAAACAAAATAATTGAGGAACATTTGGTCTTTCAAAAGATGTGCTCACCAATGAGCCTTCTTCACTAATGTTCACAGCCGTAGAATTGGTCTTCAGAACCAGCCTGTTCCTGGGACGCAGAGACAAGGTCAAGGTAACAAGGACGCAAGTCAAGGTAACTGAGAAGTAATATCTGCAAATACATCTTACTTTGGTTCCTGTTTTTGTAGTGTAACTTTCTAGTAACTTTGTAGTAAGTGAACTTTCTAGGAAAGAGTAAATACTACATTTCCAGTTTCTCAAAGGGGTAAGTAATAAATGATAATAGGTGATTTGTTTTATAATATCCATAACACATACTGAAATAAAACAACCATAATGGAAAGTAGGAAGAAAATAACACAGTTTCCTTAAAGTTTCCAGACCAAATGCCAACATTAAAAAAAATATTAAGCATCTATAAATGGAGGCAGTTTGGCCCAGACAGGCTGGCAAATACTACATTTAAGTGACAAAGGCACCAAAATTGTTCCTTCTCTATTAAAAACCTGAAGAATTTTAATTTAAACTTAATTAGAGTCTTAAGTAAAACATTACACACTAATTTTCCAGTCTCAAAGGACATGCAAAATAATGCTCTTTTGCAGGAAGTTGGTTCAGTATTGACTAGTTGCCAACTGTCAAACTGAGGGAGTTTTAAATGGACCTTTATGCAGAGGCTTAAAAACACAGAGGAAATAAAACATTATATGGGTATAAATAATTAGCATAACTCTTGCTTTAATTCTCTGTGAAACCATAACTTTATAATGAAGCAGAAACACACTGCAACTTCAAAAATTATTATTTAAGTCCTTTAAAGATGAGAAAAAGTTTTTTTAAAAAAATTTTTATGTAACTATGAAGTAGTTTCAGTTAAAAAATGTCCAAATTTAGAGATTCATGTCATGAAAATTCATAAATCTTTTTTTTTTTTCAGTACTGGAGAATGAACCCTGAGTCTTATACATGGCAAGAAGTGCTTTACCACTGAGCTATATTTCCTGTTTTTCTAATATTTTCTTAAATGTTTATTTTTTTTAAAGGGAAAGACTTATAAAGTGAATACATAAATGATGTTTAATGGGATCTAAATTAATGTAAAGGCTAAACAGGAACTTCTCACTTGTGCTTTGCATCATTTATACAGATTTTCTTCAAATTTTACATCTTCATAACACAAGAAATTGAACTCAAAACACAGGAAGCCATTCTTAAGCATCAGTTGTTGATTATGAGCGTAAACTTTGGCCAGCCTTCAGCAAATACGAATTTTAATCAAAGGCCATTTGTTGAAGTTCCAGACTACCGTTAGCTCTTTGACAGAAACTGAAATAAAACTTTCCTGTGAGGGTTTCACACACCCTGAAAATCTTGCTCCAAAGATGGTAATGGAGTTGAAGCCTACCTACTTCTTTCTGTACCATTTTGCCTATTATCATACCATGTTGACATTATTTTAAAATAAATATTTACATAAACAGAAACTACATTCAACTTAATTTCCTTGGAGCAAATAAAATATACTAATTTTTATTC
>PVIR01019451.1:0-31943 GCA_004026965.1 Petromus typicus
AGCAGAATGGGGCACTTGCATTCCCCACTGGTAAAGTCATGTTAGAAAGAGCTGCCATTATTATTATTACTTTCTCTTCACATAGTACTTTAAAATACCCAGTGTCTGTAATACTGGTTTACATTCCAGTGTTTACACTTATATTATCCACTTTTCTGCATCTTGGTATTTTCTCAGATCCTGTTAAACAATTACAACATACTTCCACCACTGTTTTTGTTCGTGATTTTATTGTAAGCATTTCTGTAAATTTATAGTAATGCCACAGTGTGCTATTTCTCAAATGAATGTTGTTGTATTAAACCATTCACATTAGATTTTAAAGATAAGTATGGCCATGAGGATATTTATTAAACTGCCAGTCTGGAAATACTGTGTTCTTTCCAAAGTTGGACATTATTTTATTCATACTTCACAGTGTGAATAAAATGTTAGCTCTAAGTAATTATTTCTGAAAGCAATGACATTAAAAATTAATTGAATATTAAAAGATTAAATAAATTACATACAATGTATTAGTACCCAATCGCCTTCTCTTGATGGAGAAGTTTCGATAGCTTTATCAATGCTACAAACTTTAAACCTGTGGTGTTGAAATGGCTTAGAAATGTACATCTTTATTTTACAGTACATGTGAATATTTTCAACTATCAGCTATCTATACCCAGTGAGTTTTCTGTCTTGTTTTGTTTTCCATTATAATTCAGTAATATTTTTCACGAAGAAAAATTCTTAACTTTCTAAGATACGAAACTTCTTTTAACTTTTTTAGACCACATGATGTAAACCTTGTGATCCTTTTTCACGACTGAATTTTTAATTTTGGCTCTATTGTTTTAGCAAGTTGGAATTGAATTCAATCGTCTCATGTTTTAGCAAAGACTGCTTCGACTTCCCAGCGATCTGAGAATGGAATCCGGACTGCAGGCTCTTACAGCCTGGTCTCACCAGCCTCCCACTTCTGTCGTGAGCTCAGTTTCTCTCACGACTTGTTTCTGGCTTCTCCACGTCTCTCACTCCCTCAGCACTTACTGTTTTCTCCACAGCAAACAACTTTCCCCTGGTTTTCAGATAATCAGCTGACCCTTTCTTTTTGAAATCTCAAATGAAATATCATTTCCTCAGAGAAACTTGCCCTAATCGGTCTGTTCCATTGCCGCACTCTGTTTACTCCAGGCACTGTGTGTTCAACCTGCAATTGTCTTAAACTTATTTTTATTTATTGTTATTCTTTCCCATAATATAATACAAGCTCCTGGAAGGCAGAATCTTTATCTATCTGTCTTACTATTATTTCTCTACCAGTTTTGATATATCAGAAATTCAATGCTTATTGAGTGAATAAATGAAGCCATTGAGTTAAAACTGAAATAGTTTTACTAAATAGATGCATCCTATTGTGAAATTTCCTCATATCTCATTAATAATATATTTTTCCCCTTCAGGGTCATTGTTTGGCTTAAAAGCTAGACAGGAAGCTTTGCAATCAATCTCTAATGAAAACAGAGGATTAAAATTTGGTGAGATCTTTTCCTAGTACTGTCTGATACCTTGATGAAAATCACATTTCTCCTCCCTTTTCTTATCCCACATAATTGGAGAAAAATCTATGCTTATAAATGCTCAGTATTAATTTCTTTGATAAACACGTTTTGATGAATTTTAGTTTGTGTAAGGTTTTTCTAATATAGTTGATGTCAATGGAAAATTTTACAAGGTGTTTTGAGGCATATTATGAGCTTTCTCTAATCAGCACACAGTAGACCATGGAGAGAGATTGATCAGATAGTCTAGATTCATTGAGAAACTATTTTGATGCTTGTCTGTCTTGAAAGGTCTTAATATTTTCTTTAGTGTTATCACTTACACCATGACAACCCAAATAAACACACTGCCTGACACCACAAAATTCAACCAACATTTTACCTTTTTGAATTTGCCAAATGAAATAATTCATTCAGATGCTTTAATCTTTGGTAGGTCAGTATCAAGTAAACTGGATACCTTCTTTTAATATGAACAAGTGCAAATATAAAGAAAACATTTGACATCACTTAGTAATTTCTGGGAAATGGCAAGCTGTACTATTATCAGTAGCACAGGGCAATCCTATTGTGGAAATTTCACCCTGGCTGTACCCTCTTATCTTGTTCTGCTCTTACACACAGGTCATATTATGCACTGCTTTGTGCTAGTTTGACAAGAACTAATGTGGATGCTTAAATATTTTAAAGGCTGAATGCTTCTGAATGATAAAATACATAGCTGATCAACCCTTCCTGTTGCATTTGTGGTTAATGATAAAGTAATTTAATCTTTTTCTCTTTTTTGGTCTATTAGTAGTTTCTATAGCAAACATTAAAGTTCCTTTAAGGAAAAAAAATTTAAAATAAGGCCATGCAATGACACTTTTTAACTACAGTTGTTTTTTATTCAGCCATAAAATCTATCTTTCATAAAGAAACCCACTTACATGTCTTACTTCAGTGAAGGTTATTTGTAGACTGAAGGTCTTTTCTTGTCAAGATATGATGAATACTATGTGTGAAGACAGAAGAGCATCAGACCTGTATTAGCTGGAAAACCCACTGATCTGTGAATAACCTAAAAAAGAAAACCTGAAGATTAGCAACGTCGCTTTTAAGAATGATCCATCAAATTCAACAAGCAGATTCACAGAGATGAATCATCTGGTTGCTTTTTATACCTACTATACAGGAAAGGTTATTTCCTTTCCCTACAAATACAACTTTGAAAATAAAGAAAAGGGAGGCTTTTCAACATCCCTTGGTGTAAGTCAATAATCTTGGAGTGTTTCTGACATTTTCAATGTAAATCCTTACTAATAACCATTAAAGAGGTGCAGTTAATTCTTTCAGTGTAGGACTGAGCTTTTTTTGGTGGTGGTATTGGTCTCTATTCTTGAGTGTTGATGGGAAGCCAACTTCTCAGTCTATTTTTTCAAATTATTTGCACCAAACTGATGTTTATGGCAAATTAAGATATCTATTGAAAT
This sequence comes from Petromus typicus, assembly GCA_004026965.1. Lineage (NCBI taxonomy): Eukaryota > Metazoa > Chordata > Mammalia > Rodentia > Petromuridae > Petromus > Petromus typicus. The sequence continues at coordinate 3,017 of PVIR01019451.1, forward strand.
TATTTTTAATAATTTTCTATGTAGCCTAGTCAATTGATAGATAAAAGTAGTTAAATTACTATTCTAGATTTCAAGCTGATTAAAATAATAAAAATTTACAGTATATGAATACCATACATAGATGTATAGCTTTATTAACAGTACTTAAAAATTTAAAAAATGGATTCAAAGGCATAAGTTTAAAATATACTTTTTATAATACATTTTCCAGGTTGTAATTTACTATATTTTAGATCATTTTATTAATTTCTTTTAGATTGAACTTGATGAGTAGAATTACTTAAATATTAGAAAACAAAACAAGAATAAGAATTGTTCAAATTTCTTGCATATTAGTATTTTAGGAAAGAAACAAATCTTAATATAATTTCAATAAAACTTATTTCAAATTTACTTTTTAATTGAGATGTTCCAGAATTAGATAACAGAAAGAAATAATTACATTGTAATATAGTGACAGCAACTAAATTTTTCTGTTTTAATTCCTAGGGAAGATTTCTAGCGATGTGTATGATGGTAGAGCAAGTTAACTACTGAGTGATTTTTATTGTTAATCTAGTATTAATTTACTTTTCAAGTGTATTTTCTTTAAAAACATTACAGATTTCATTTCTGAAGATGTGTTTTAGTGAAATTTTAACTATCCTTATCTAAATAATTAGTTTCTAACATGCTCAACATAATGAGAAATAATTTTTATAGTTATTGAATGACAAACTTTCTTTGCTTAAGCAATTAATAATCATTTATGCTTTGATATGAAGATTCAGATAAGGTTATTTATAACCATTTTCATTATGTAAATTAAACAGGAAAATAGAAATACCATGACTGGAAGAATGAGTTATGGTTTTATGAATGAGAAGTTTGTCATCAGAAAAATTTTCCTGTTTGGAATCCTCTCGGGTATTTAAAGACCTCCTCTCTCATTAGGTTACCTTAAAGTAATGAGATGAGGAAGAACTAAAAAAAATGCCCATCTGAATATATGAGTTGATTTTTTTTTAGACAACATTTGAGGGCACGTTTTATGAACTATGTTTTTTCTAAAACTCAGACATTAACTCTTTTACAGCACAGATGAAACTCTGTGAAAATTCTGTTTTTATGAGTTAAAATTGAGAATGGCAGTCTCAGTTCACAGAGTAAGAAATCAAAACTCCTCTGGATATTAGAAGCTTAAATACTGCAAGAGGCCTTGAAGTCTTCGTCCCACCTACTAGAACAGCCATAAATCACAGGTGCACACGGGAGCAAGGACCATCCGGGATGCTTAGATATAGAGCCAAGGCAAAGTGAGAAACACGGCACTGCAGGATTTAGCACCTAAGACCCAGCTGAATATTATTGATTTTAACTCGAGCAGAAATGGTGGCCTGTTCAATTTAATAATCCTTTCTGTGGATGATAAAACAAACTTTAACTAAATAAAACATGGCTTGAAATAGATGTGGCATTTATGATAGCCAAAGAGTGAAACACTTTAATTAAGCTGCAGTGTTCCCGAGTCTGAGCCATAAACAGCATATGCAGTTGATTAGATGCAGGAGGGAGTGAGGGTGAAACCCTCCTTTTGGAAATAACTGTGACACTCTGCATCTTCCTGTCCATGGCTCAAGGGAGAGGGGAGCAAGCAGGGCCCCCTGCTTCTGGGCTTCACAATCAGGCTTAACCATTGGATGGGTGAAGACAGAGCTTTGGACTGCAACATGACCACTTTTCATGCATATTGAAGTTCCCCTTTTACTCCTTTTCTTTTATGAGAGCCACTGGCTTCCACTGGCAATTAGTGACCGCTTGTGCTCATTCTAGGGCTTCTTTTTACCACGCTCCAAAAGCAATAGTTGCAAAATATTAAAACAAAAAACAAAAAACAACAACAAAAAAGCAAAACAACAACATGAGATGCTGTGATGATCTGGAAAAGTAGTGGGTTTGGAAATACATCATTAATTAAATCTAATTCTAGAAAAGAAACAACATAGTTAACTGCAGAAGGCAAGAAAAAGAATTACATAGAATTTAACATCAAAGTTCTCTATTTTGCTATCGAAGCTGAAAGTTCAACAGAAACTGGTAAATTTCTCTTTGAATTTCCCAACTTTTTTTGGTTCAAAACTGGTGTGCATATGTCTCTAAAGTGCAAGAAATATATCAGAAAGATTGAAAGGTTCTATCTCAATAGTAGTAGATACTGGCCAGCTTTCATTTAAATTTCAAATAATATAACTGATCAACATGAATAATTTAAAAACTCATTTTTTATGCATATATTTTCAAATAAAAAAATGAAAACACACACAAAGAAAAACCTTGTGAATTTTGTCATTGCAGCAACTTGAGTACATAAAATTTGAGTGTGTTTTTGCAAAAATATGCCTAACTAGGTTAAAAATAAAAAAAAACAAAAACAAAAGTTCTTCCTACATTATTAAAATACTTTTCCTTCTAACCTATTTTAAATAATTGATTAAAAAGAAAATAATGCAAGCTATTTTAATTTTTTTTAAAGAATGCAAGCTTTTGGTGACTACCAAAACTCCAAGATATTTAAGCAAAACTAAATGTGTTCAATTAATTCTTTCTGCGGGCCTGAGCCCTTCCAGGTGCAAGGGCACTGTGTGAGGCTGAGCTGGGCCGCGCCAGTCAGTAACTGGTAGATCCTGACGCTGGACCTGCCCATAGACCTGACAGTACATTTAACTGTGCACGTGTGATGTGATATGCAGGTGTCACTTCCTCCTGCTGGGACACAATCCGTGACGTCTGTACGTTCAAGGAGGACCACTGATTTTTTTCTCATGGTCTCAGGCTAGGTAGCTGCAGGGCAAAAGAGCTTGGTGAAGCCTTGGGGGCGGGTCATGGCAAGCCGGAAGTAGGAGACCGGAAGAGCCTGGGGGCGGGGGCATCAGTGGCCTGTGCTTTGGTGCAGGCCGGTCTTCCAGCAGCGCACTCAGCTGCAGAGCTGACTAGGGCGTGAATCCACGGGGGTGCGTCGCATTCTCATGAACCAATTACCCACCTTTGACATGCGGGGCTCCAGGGTGACGTTCTGGATCTGAACTCTAACCATAGGGCTCACTACTCTCTATCTCAAATCCTTAAAATAATTACTGAACGCTTGCCATGTCTGAGACACTCAGCTGTAGAGAAAACAGAACACAGTTCAAATTATACTGCTATCCAACACGTTGCTTAACACGTGAGGATAAGAGGCAAGAAAGCACTTCTGTAGGTTGTCCCAGGAGCATGCACACCGAAGCAGGACTGATCCTGATCCAAAGATTCGTTCCAGCTGGGGACCGCCTGGGTGGGTTTATTTGAAATGAACTTGGGAGAGGTGATAGCATTTGCATAGATATGAGCTTGGAATGGTGACTCATGCCTATAATCCTAGCTCTCTGGGAGGCTGAGGCAAGAAGATAGAAGTCGGAGCTGGGCCTGGGTGATTTAGAGACTGGGTCTCAAAATGAAAAAATAAAAAGGGCTGAGGATGTAGCTCAGTGTCGAAGCCTTGTGTTCGATTCCCAGCACTGCAGTGGGGATGTCGAGGAAGTGTTCTAGGAAAAGGCAGAAGCTTTGAGAAAGGGCTGAAAGTGGCTACACGTGGAGAGGGATTTAAGGGGTAGTGGTGGGGAACCAGCCCATTACGCCAGGTTATTCGCCTTTCATATGTTGTGAGGAAAGAGAGTAGATTTTTGAGTAGATTAAGCTGGTCGGGCTTAATCACTTGAAGTATATACTTAATTGAAATGTTCCTTCTTATTTAAATAATACTTAAATAGTTAGGGGCTTGTCAAGCACAGAATATGGATGGACTTTGATGAAATTAAATATTTAGTGGTCGCTAGCCCCTGTCTAACGCCATACTGATTTAAGTATAGGCATTTCCCAGAACAAAAGATGGATTATAAAAGCCAAGTATTTTATTCCTTAATTGCTTAGAAGCTGGTCTCCAGTTACAGCTCTGAGCTTTAGCTGAGGTAAGGGTGTTTCAGCAAAAGTTAAATTTAATAGAATGCATTAATTCTTCCCTATAACAACCAGAACCTAGCACAAATTTTAGAATGCATTTACAGCATGTTAAAAGGGCAGACATTTATAAGGATATAACAAACCATCTTGCTAAGTCTTAGCCAGAATACAGGATTATACGCCACTGTATTGTAAAATAATTGACTTAGCTCTTTTCAAAGACTAGGTGGCATATGCACTTAGGAAGTAACCAATTTTCTGGGGTAAAAGTTGAAAGGTGTTGCCTACTACTAATTGTGTCAAACGTAGTGTGGTATCCTTTAACAGAATTTTAGACTGAGGAGGAAAAGATAGAATTCTGGCAAGAATTTTTTTCTTCTAGAAGCATTAAATGCTATGCTTAAAAAATGGAGTAATAAACAGAAAGAAATTAGACACTCAGATCTAAAAAGCCCCAAGTTAGAATCTGGACAAACTTAGAGAAAGAATATGAGTTGTATTTTTGTTTATTTCACACTGAGAGCAAGCTGGTTATTTTCTCTCTGGGCTAGAGAAATACTTCAATAGTCACAAATATTTGTCATTCCTTTAACATACCTTCAGTTTTCAAGCTAGCTAGCTAAGTGGTTCTTCAGACCAGCTAACATCTGAAGTGTTTGTCAGTTCCAGGAAAGGAGAACTTGGGGAGAAAGTGCTGTCTTGGCTGGGAGTGGCAGAGGCATGGGGATGGGCCGTCTGGGACCAGCTAGCCTAGCTGCAGTTCTCAGACTCACAGATGGTGCTTTGACCCTCCCTGAACGGGTCTTTTCTCCAGCATCTATGAGCAGGGGAATTCTCATATAGAGTATGGACCACAAGTTTAACCTTTCATGTGGATGCAGAAGATATCTGTGATGTATCTTACTAAAGGGATAGAAGCCTATGGTAATAATGTTATTCTACAATGTACAATCATACTTTAATGTAATTTTAGTAATCTGCTTTCTTTACCCAATGTTTGCCATTCTGAAGTGAACTCTTACTGCTCTGCTTCTTATTTTTCTTTAAAAGGATTAGTTTTCTTAATAGCTTATTGCTGCAGTATTTAGTCTCTTGTCACAGCACTTTAACTAGAGTGTATAAAACTGTATTGCATTCAGAACCAGGAAATATTAAATGAGACCCAGACCTCAGCAAATCAGAAAACTAATTATGAATTTATCTAATTCTTTGAAGGAAAACATTTTATTTTTATTATTCTCATTAAGTGAATAATTCATTCTTTAAAGAAATTTTCATCTTAAGGCATCCATAAACTCATGAAGAGTGGTACTTAAAGTAAAATAATGATCATGGTGATTATTTCTCAAATTTCAGCTTAAATACAAATTCAAAAGCAATTTTGTGTGTAGATAAAATAATATACCACGTAGGGAAAAGTTGTATGACTACAAGAATATCCTGCTTCATCTGGAATACGCATGCTTCCAAAAATCATACAAAACCTAATTTGTATAACATGATCTAAAAAAAACCTATATAAATCATTATAAGAGTAGTTAATATCAAAGTCTTATTTATTACCAAGAAGTACATTATGTATCATTTAACCCTATTTATAAAACTTTTGACATAAGCAGGTTATATAACACATTATATATATACCATATACCTACATGCTCAGATATGTTTGAATTCTTTTTGTGCTCTTGTAATTCATGACTACACACATGTGAATTTCTTATACATATATCCAATGTATCCATCTTAGGACAGCTGAATTGTTTAAAACTGGAAAAGATGAAGGCCTTGTGGGAGTTAGAGGAAGAGGATGCAACCAGAACCCTTATAGAAAACTCCAGTCTCCCGATAGTCTCACAGTGAAAGGATTAATAACCAACAGACAACAAAGTCAGAACTTTGAGGAAAAAGACTGAGCTTGGGCTTGACTCTTGCTACTCTGAGCAGTGGTAGCCAAAGGCCAAAAACTACAGCACTAGAAGTGGGAGGAGAAGAACCCATAACCTGAGCTCATCTGCACCTTTATTTGGCACCAAGCCATCAACCCATAATCCTAGCATGCATAAAACAGGGTAGTCCCACAATAATCCCTGTAGTTGAAGAATACATAGAGCAGGGCAGACATCCTTAAATCCCAGTAAGTCCCAGTAAGTCTTAAGGCTAATAATCTTAGTACGGTAATCCTTGTAGTTCAAAATCCTTCAAGGTGGGGCAGATGTCTGCAATAATACCCAAAATTGATCTCATCGGGCAGGGCAGACATCTTCAAGTCCAAGTAAGTAAATCCCAGTAAGTAAGTTTTAAATCTGAATGAGCTGTCTGTGGGTCCTGACAAGGGCTGATTATCAGATTGCACTAGATATCATCGATCTTAAAGAGACTGAGAACACTTGCTTTGTGTTGCTGCCTTGAAGACTGTACAGCAACTGCTACACTATTCGATGATAGCATGAGGGACTGAAGTATCCTATAGAAGACTGTGACGTCCAACAGGCATGTGGCTGTGAAGCACAGTCTTGTGCCATTGTTACTCTGTCGTTGCCTTATTTCTGTCACCGAGTCTTAACAGTGACTGAGGTTGTTTCATATCTTTTGAACACTAGATCACAGTTTTAAGTGGAGGTATCCAACAATCCTAACTGTATGATGTGAAAATTCTATAATGACAGTAAATTACAGAGGGTAAAGCAAGAGAGGGATATTGCATTGGAAGAAGTTTGTGGGACCGAGTTAAACAGCAGTCCATTAACTGATGAGAAATGGGAAGAGTGACAGACCAGTCACTCAAAAATCAGCTGGTCAGTGTGTGGGGTCATTCTTTACACACACAAACAATGCCTGCTGTCTCCTTTTCCTTTATCTACCACACAACACCAACAGGTTTTTAACATGTATGGGATGCATCTGACAAATTAGAGGGTTTTTTCCTCCAGTACCAAGGATCAAACTCCCAACCTTGTGCTTGCAAGGCTAAATCCTCAGCTCTTAGAAATTAGAGCGTTTATACTCTGTAACCATTCCGTGTGTTGACTCTTTTACTGAAGTGTCACATGTTGTCGTAGATCTAGTTTTTGTTTTTATGTTTTTCTTTCCATACTGTAAGTTTCATTAGGGCAGGAAGGAAAGCAAAAACAAAATGAGACCAACAGCAAAATCTCACGGCAGGGGAGCCACTGAATAAATAATTTTATTATTTTGAATTTTGCAATACAATCTATCATTTAATGATGACTATTAGTGATAGAATCTGAGAGAATAGTTATATCTTCTAAAATACTGCTGTTTTTCTAATAGACAGTGTATTTTGTGTAATAGACAAACACATTTGGTTTATTCCTGAGGGGATTTTTCTATTACTTAGCAAGGTTATCAGCAAACTGGCATAGTTCAAACCAATTCCTTCTTTCTTACTTACTCCTCTATTTCTCCTTCTCTTCTTCCTATCATTGCTTCTTCTCTACTTTGCTCACTTTTATTAGTCAGAGATGTCACAGTTTTTTACTTTTCTATGTAATATTTTCAAAAGTTTAAAAAATGATATTATCCTTTATTTTTTTTAGATATAACTGACTTAATCCATGAAATACAGAGCAGCATGCTATGTTGAGGTCTCAGCTTTTCTGTTGCAGAGCTGAGCTAATCAGATGCATTAGCCCAAATATGCCATAAAAACTTGGTCTAGAGTGCTCTAAGTGGAAAAAGGGCACACATGATTCTGCTGTATCACATAAGCCCTGGAATACTTTATTTTCAAGGATAAAATGTTATTTTTTTAAAGACTGAAATTAGTTGAAATTCTCCTCTTCTTTCATAATTAAGTAATAATATGTGGCAAAGCTTGAGTTATTACATAATAACTCATACCTTTTGCTTTACTAAAAATGAGGCCATAGGATGAGTGCTTGTTTAAATGCACAAAGTTTGAGTTATTATATCATAATTCACACCTTGAAATGTCATATTGTGATTATAAAATGGCCCTGTACAAACATTATTAATTTTTTAAGGTTCAGAAATAGATTATTTAAAAATACCATATTATGACTTGAAGAGAGCCTCTCTGATGTGAATTCATTAAGAGTGGAATGAAAAATGTTGGTGTATGCTGAACCTGTATTGTACATTGACATATTGTTGTGAAGCATACACTCTATAACTTCTAGCTGTTGTGTAGGTATTCTTATCTTTAACACTCCAACAAATAATGTATTCTTACTTGATTTTTTCTCTCAAAGATACGACTTAATGGAAGCTGTAAGTCAGCGTCTCTGCAGTCAGTTTTAGTACTGTTTACTTATTTTTTGCCAGGATTATGTGTACAAATCCTGAAGGACAACTCTCTTTGGCACTTTTCTACTGATCTTTAAAGTTCAGTCTTTCACTGTTTCCTGGTACCATGCCTTTGTTGGTGTGTCTCTACCTTCCTCTTTCCCTCATCTTTCTCCCCATTCACTATGGATGTTTTAAAAAATTCTTCTTATAGATTAATTTTCTTCTCAGTGTGGACCTACTCCTAAGATATTATAAGTTTAGGGCTCCTTGCGTGAAGACAACTGCCTGCTCTAGGGGGATTTCACTGAAGTCCAATGTGCCTAAAACAGAGTAATGTTTCCTCTTCCCCAGATGAGATGCCCCTCCTGTGTCTCCCAGTGCCACCTATGTCAGGCTCTTTGGCCATTGTGTGTCTTTTTCACCCAAGTGCTGTGTGCCTACCATGTGCTGGATATTCAATGAGGGATAATTTAAGGTGGATACTCTTAGAGAACTTATACTGTCATAAGAATTATGCAAATAAATGTAATAGGAAGAATGTGATGTGTGTAATGGGGCAACAAACACACTGACAACCTCCACCTGTAGTCACCATGAAAGGCTGCATGGGATGAATCTAACGGTGGTCTTGAAGGGCGCATGGAGTCTCAGAGAGTATGTGGGTCTCTCCAGGGCAATGAAACCCACAAGCAAAGACCTGCAGGGGTGAAGGCAGTAAGTTCATCTTTCCTTGATCCCATAAAATGTCTTATTTTTCTCCAACTTTTTATGCTAATTCAGAAGTTCACTATTTGAGTCTTAATTGCTATCACACACACTTTTGCCTGGTCTTGTCCAATCTATTCCTTTTCTATTATATTTTGTACTCTGCTGCCTGTTAAGCTTCTTAAAACTGTAATTTGACCGGAGAAATCTTTCAATAGTCTTGTTGCTCAAATCTCTGCTGCCCAGTATCAGACTTCTCCAGCGTGTTCCTCACACACTGAGATGGGAAAGTCATATTTCCTACAGCTTTCAAAGGTGCAGTATCACAGACCTCTGCACTAATCATTTCCTGTCTTTGTGCTTTGCAATCCCTGTCTATTATTCCTGAGTCATCTCTGTAAACCTCTATTCTTTGTAAAAGTATAGCTGAATCTGCACATTTCCTAGGAATTGTCCTTAGATCTTTTTATCTCCTATCTGTCTCTTCCATTTTAACTTTTGAGATTCTGTCCATACCCAGTAGTGATGTGACATATATTACTCAATATCAGTTATGTTAAACCACTAAGTTAAAGGGAAACTATGAAGTTAAAGGGAAGAGAAAGTAGAAAGTAACACAAGGAATTTTACTGTTTCTTCTGTGTCAAATGTTGCTCAGCATTTTCTAATATTGACGTCTTGGTCCTTAGGGAGCTTTCAGTCTGGAAATGAGCGTCAGCGTGTAAATCTGGATGGAAAGGTGCTTGTGCGTGGTGTGGGCTGCGGGTCAGAGATGAGACTCTATGGAGAGAGGATAAGGTGAGTCCAGGTGGTGCGTCCAGGAAGGTTCTAGAGAAGGTGACAAGAACTGGGCCTGCAAGGGAATGTGGCCCTTGGAATGTGCCGAAATAGGTGCAAGGGCAACAGGGCACAGTTAGCATCATCAGCAGTTATTAAGAGGTAGGAAAACGTACTGAAAGGAGGTAGAAATATGCACTGTGTTTGGAGAAGAATAATCCCATTGGCTAGATCATATTTAATTTAATTTTTTATTTCTTTCTACTATGTGATTTCCCTATGGTTACATTAAAATCCTGAAATGTAGCATAGAGAAAACATGGGATGTGACATTACTTTTTTGGGATGCCCTAAAGAATCTGTTCAAAGGGAAAAGGGTAGGGGATGGAGCAGGGGAGAGTAAAGACAGGAAAGAAAGTGTGATGGTAAAAAGAAAAAACTGGAAACAAAGCTTATAGTTATAGGGAGTGGGGGCTGTAGGATGGCAGGAGAGTGGGAAAAAGTGAGACTCCTGATACGGCATGTACAGGTACAATTCTCAATGCTGAATGTGACAGTGATGTGTATCTAAAGTGTACCAATAAACTCAATAAATGAAAAAAATTTAAAAAAAGAAACTAGTTCGGGCTTCTAGAAAGCATGGCTATCATTAGGAAATCAACTAATAACAAATACTGTTATGGCTGTGGGGGAAAAGGAGCCCTTCTCCATTGTTGTTGAGAGTGTAAATTTATGCAACAACTGTGGAAATCAATATGGAGATTCCTCAAAAATCCAAAAGTAGAAATTATATTTGACCCAGCTATCTTCATAGCTGTCTTCCCAAAGAATTAAAGGCATCATGCCATAGCAGTATAAGTGTACCTATGCATGTGGCAGCACATCTTATAATAGGTAACCTTGGAAACAGCCAATATGTCCATCAACAGATGAAGGGATAGAAAGTGTAGTATTTATACACAGTGGAGTACTACTTTGCCATAAAAAGGATAAATTTGAGTCATTTGTAGGGAAATGGATACCCTTGAAACTGTAATGTTAACTGAAGTTATGCAGACACACAAATTTAAATATTTATAGTTTCTCTTATCTGAAAAACTTAACATTTATAAAGTATTAAATCAAACATGATAAAAAATGTCTATGTTGTAATTTAGAGCAGAAAATGTACCTAAAATTGTATCTTGATTTAGTACAATTATACTTTGGTCTGCTAGTCTGGTTTTCAAACTGTATATATGACAATCAATTTTTTAAAGCTATGTAAGATAAATAAATGAATCAAATGCTGGAATAATATAAGGTGATGGAAGAATGGGGCAAGAAATAAGGGAACTGAAATGTGTTACATACATGTGTCAGACTCTCACTGTGAATGTCATCCTGTACCACAAATATACATGAATAAAAGTAAAAAATCCAGAAGAGTATAGTGCAGGCTCAAGACATAATAGTTGCTCAATAATAAGTGCTTCATTAATTTAGTATTATTGAACACAGGTTTTTCTTAATAATGTGTTATGTTTATAGCACTTTAATTCCTCAGACATTCACAAAAAGTCATTTGCTCCTTTGTTCTTCCAAAGGACATAAGTTAGGAATCATTTTGGGTCCATTTTCTTTTTTTTTTAAGACTGGGTCTTGCTTTGTTGTTCAGGCTGGTCCTGAACTCGGTAATCCTCCTGCCTCTGCCTCCTGAGTGCTGGAATTACAGGCGTGAGCCACCATGCCCAGCACTGTGGTATGTGGTACTAGTTGCTGGTGGGCATGAGTCTCCATGTTCAGCATTGTGGTATGTGGTTACTGGGGATCAAACCCAGACCCTTGAGCTTGCAAGGCAGGTGCTGAAACCACTGAGCTAAATCCCCAGCCCCTGGATCCATTTTTATAGAATGTCAAAATAATCACGTCCATCAGAATGAGGCAGTGTTTGTCAGTAGGTGAGGATTAGGAAGCCCCAGAGTAATGCGTTCATGACCTGAACCATGTTGCTCAAAATCAAGCCCGTTCCTGTTCAGCACTCATATGCTGAAGGTCAGCTGTTGTCAGCTGCCCCGGTGCACAGTCACCAGAACTATCAGATGATAGTTCGATCAGCATCGACGTGGAACTTCCCTTACAGGTTAAATTCTACATTATTTATAAATAAGATTTATTCTCAAAAAGTAAAAAGAACTTTGGTCTGAGAGCAGGAGACAAAGTCAGTCAATGATACATGGGGAAAAAAGCTCTGTCCCCCTTGGAACTACATTTATGGCTTAGTGAAATGTATCTAACAACACTCTATTTCAGCCACTAAAAGTGGGTCCTGGCTGAATTACTTTTCCTGCCTTTAAAGTCTTTCTCTAGATAAGATGATGGAGGAAGGGCAAGGGGAAATCAAAAAACAAACTTAATAACACCATAGCTTCTGAGCAGCTTGATTTATAATGAGTTTGTGGGAACATTCGGAACCTATTTCATGTTGAATTACAGTCCACCTTTACAAGTGGCTGCTAAAGAAGGAGTTCATGAACGTACTCCTTGTACCACTTCAATCCGCTTCCTGCTCTGCCACTACAATTTAAAATGCGACACAGAAAAAAATGCATCTATAAATTTATATAGTAACCACACAAACAAATGCAAACCCGTTCTTAGTAACCATAAAATTACCTTCTGTTATCTATCACTCTGTGAGTTATAGTTTCGTTGCCTGGAACAGCCAACAGCCAGAATTCCGCCGCCCCCTGCATCACTGTTGTTCTCCTTGTTGCAATCAATAGTCTCATGGATAAACAAATGATTAAAGGCCACAACGCACACCTGTAAACAAGTATCACGTTTTCTGTTTTACACTGAATATAATTTTTTAAAAAGTCAGTGTCTGTTTTTGAATATCTGTCTTGAATCCTAATCTAATCAACGTTCTTTTGTTCTCTGATTTCACATTCTTCCTATCTTTAGAAAGGGAAAATGTATCAATAGGTACACTATAAACAATAAAACAAAGGTAGATGTGAATAAATCTTTTCACTGTAGAGTGTATATTAGATATAGTAACTACTTAATGAAGTGGAAACATTGTAGTTCCCAAAGTTTAAATCCTTCATTTGCCCAATATCCAGTGATGCTGGGTACAGGATCTACATAATTTTATAAGTTTGGTAATTCCATAACAATGCAGTTTTAGTATAAAAACATTTATTTTTTATCTTTAATTCCATGAGTAAATCTTTCTTACATTGTAGGCAACACAATGTTTAACTTTCACTTTTAGATGAAAATAAATCTAAAAATAGAAATATATCTTGGTTCTTCTGCAGAATGGAGTATTACACTGCCATAAAAATGATAAGTTTGAATCATTTATACATAAATGGACATACCTTGAGGATAAGTCTCATAAGTGAAATAAATACGTCACAGATAGGTAAATATTACATCTTTTCTCTGGTATGAGAAAATAACATGTAAATGAGTTCTAGAACTGTATGTTATATATTGTGAAATAAAAATACTCACAGTGTAATAGAGTGAAGGGGCAAAAATAATGAGATTATAACAAAAAAGAAAGGAAACAAATTGTACGTATTTAGGGAGTGGTAGGGTGGGGTGGGCTAAGGGAAAGAAATGAGAATTAAGTTGTGGCCTCTAATGGTACAAATACCTATTGTGGAGTGCAATTATGATGTGTATATGTAATGTACCAATAAAGATTTCAATTAAAAAATAAATATATGAATTTATTTTCTGCATCAAAATTTTGATTAAAAGACTAACCAGTTTTATTTTTACTTAATATTTCTCTGAACAGTAATAAAAACTTAAAAGCTAATCAGTACAGTTGATGCTTATCTTATATATTAGTTTGAGAAATTTTTTTTTTTTTAGGTTTTTTGAGACAGGGTCTTGCTTTGTGGTTCAGGCTGGCCCTGAGCTCAGCCTCAAACTCACATCACAATCCTCCTGCCTCTGCCTCCCGAGTGCTGGGATTACAGGCGTGAGCCACCACGCCCGGCACTGTGGTATGTGGTACTGGTTACTGCTGGGCGTGGGTCTCCACACCCAGTATTGTTATATGGTTACCAGGGAATCGAACCCGGGCCCTTGCGCTTGCAAGACAGGTGCCAGAACCACTGAGCTAACTCCCCGGCCCATAGTTTGAGAAATTTTTGATTAAAAAATACAATGTTTCACTAAACTTCAATGGTAACATTTAGACTAGATTCATTTTTGAATATTTATTATTTAATTAATAATATGGCAGTTAATGGTAGCTATAAAGGAAGCAATGTTGAAAATGTGACAGAAATTTAGAAATAAATCTAAATACAAGCTTTGACAAAGGCAAGGAAGTTGCTCAGGAAATGAATTACAAGGGTGAAGAGAGCAATGACAGTAGATAAGAGATAAAACATATAGAATCAATATATGGATCAGTATCCAACTAATAGCACCATCAAAGGTACAATAAAAGGGAGATACATTAAACAGAAGGATAAATACCCAGTATTGTGTGTGGGAAAAAACAAAACAAAGCAACTTAACCAACACTGTGAAGTCCTCAGGACATTGAAGACATGTCAAAAGCTTCTAAAAAGAAATAAACAGATATAAATAAGGCAACAAGCATCCGGTTAGTACTCAGGAGTTTCAGGATTCGTGGTCCCCTGGGCACCTTAAAAACTTTAAGCTGAGAAAACTGCAAAAAACAGGAAGCTCACTTTCATCTTTGCTTTCCTTCTCCCAGAAGCAGGTCACACGGCCTACATCATATTTTCCTACTTTGTCATGAAGGAGGTTATAATACCTTGATGTAGGTTCCTTCCTGTACTTGCAAAACTCTCATCGACACACTTTTCTAAATCTCTGCTGGTTAGTACCATGAAATCATGCTTGTTGGGTCCTATCAGATCTCTCCATTACTCTCCATGGTTCAACAAACAAATTTGGGAATCATAGATGGTCACTCTTTGAGTGACCTCGTAAGGTACAGTAACAAGTTTAGCTCCATCTTCTGAGGGTCACAGGGCTTCAGCACAGTAGTATGTATGGTCAGTCCTGCTTTGACACTGACCTTTAACAACATTGTGCAGTATAGCTTGAGGGTGCAGTATGATGCGATAGGTATTTTAGAAATGATTTTTTGAGAAACTCTCCTCAGAAAGTCACAGGTAATGTTTGCATCCCATGGGAATACTTTCATGGAGGACTTGGTAATAAGCTTTGGAAATTCCAAGAGTGAAAGAAAACAACTGTAGAAGAATAGGCAACAAGAAAGACTAAAGGAATAACAAAACTCTATGTCCTTCTAGTGAGACCGATAGACCAGCACAGAAAGGACTTGTCATCAGCAGACATGTTGATGGGCCCAAGTAAATGAATGCACTGTAATAGTACGTTGTAACAGTAAATCAAGTGATCTCCATTAGGCAAAGCTTCCCCATGACTGAGGTCCACACAGATACAGGGCTCAAGGGTAGGGGCGTCACCGGAAGTCTGCTAGAGCCAGCCAATGTCCTCATGCAGTTAAGGAAATGCAAGATAAAAGGAAGAAAATTTTAGTTTTGTTCTAATTGTTAGTCTCAGTTTTTTTCAAAGGAATACAGAAAAATAATTTAAACTCAGGGTAGTGTTAAAGAGGTTGAATAGACTTCTAAGTCATCTAAGGTTTTTAAGTCAAAATCTCAAGGTGAAGTACAATGCATATAATTTTATACTGTTCAAAAATGTTTTCCACATCTATCTTGTGAACAATGAGCCATTGTTAGTCTATCATAAGGATTTGCATAGAATAATCATTTGCTAATATCAGTAATTTTTCTTAGTAACCCAGATTCAGTCAATAAAAACTCTATTCAGTAATTTTACTGAGGAAATTGATATTGTTACTTCTAAAATTGATTTTTTTTAACCTAAAGCATTAAAAAAAATACAAAACTAAAACCAGCTCTTAGGCTGTTTAGGAGACTTTAAGAAAAGAAGTCTGAAAGTTAATGAGAAATATGAGAGCTTTACATTTCAAATATTTTATTCTTATATTGTTATGAAAATGCTACTTTTGAAAGGGAACGGTGTTTAAATGAACACTTGTCCCAAGTCCATTTCCAAGGCTAATCAATAATGACCCCATCTGTATAAAAAAGGGAGTACCTGGGCATGGTAAAATTTACCCACAGCAGTAAAAGTCTAAGGATTTCCAACACTTCTACGTACCTGTTTAACGCATATTCCTGCACTATTGTGTACTTTTACTAATTAAAGTTTGGGATCAGCCAGAAAGGTATGATTCTTATCCTTAACATTTGAAAACTATCTGATTTTTCTGTGGTTAAAAAAGCTAGTATCTCATGTCCAAAGTGAGGCTAAAACTTGTTTGCTAGGTAAGAATGAATGTAATGGTAAGTGCCCCGCCAGGGAGTCACTGGAGTGGTTTAGCACAACAAATGATTAGGACTGTGAAATATTTTTATTTAGACAGAGGACTTCAGAGGCCTGAATGGTGTTGTGCTGCAAGCACTTGCTTTTGAGTATTTGTGTGTGTGATCAAAAGAACTTCCTCTATGCTAGCCAGCAATGCTCATTTACATGGTAAAGGGTGGCACACCCTTCCATGTAGTTTTGGTTTGTCTGCACAGCTAGCTGCACGATTATTCTCACACATTATCTATGCAGTAATGATTTATTTACATAGCTTTTTATATGCATGCTAACACTGCCAACAATTCAGAGCTAAAATAATATTAGAACTAAATGGGAGCAGAAGAAAAGAAAACTTAGTAGTTGAGATGGAAAAAGGATACTCTCCTGTGTGATAAGAAAACGCTGAGGATTTGATGAAGTGGAATGATGGACGCCAACTACCTGCGCAGGATCCAGCATCTAAGGTGGTGACTTTTGACGGCGGTGTGCATCCAGAGAGAAGCCCGGTGCGCGTTTGATGAATGCGCGGAGCAAGGCTTCTGCACCCATCCACGAACTGGAATTGGTTGGTGAGAACGGAGGAGCAGTGACGTTTGTTCGTTTGAAGCAGTGCTGCTCACTTTTCAGAGAGGGTCTTGTAAACGGGTCCTTGTGGGAAAGCTAACTAGAAAGAGTAGCAAAAACTGAAATAAATAGATAACATTTTGTTAGCCATCCGGGTAATCAAAACCAGAGTTACTTTGTTAATGTTTTATTTCACCAACTGGAAACTAAACCATCATCGGACCTTCTAAGAAATCTAGTTTAGAGATAACTAATTTCCTCAACCCGCCAGTTTCAGTAGTCGCGGCACGTTCCCTTCACATTTCCCTCCACACCCAGCAAAGGAGCATGACCACCCATGTTACCCCACCGGGTACCCTCCCTGTGGTTTCATTTCGCTTTGCCTTGCAAGCAAAGGTGACTTGGAAATGCCCGTCTCCCACCTGCTTTTGTTTCTCTCTGAAGTCCTTTTCTGTCTGTGAAAGCAAACCTTTCTGTTGTGCTTCTCAGAGTAGTTATTCCATTTTATAAACTGAAGTATTGCCTGATTCCAAAAAAGAAAATGAAGCCAACAATGATCATTAAACTCAATTACTGTAATTTTGTCTTCTGAAAATGTTTTCTAAAATTTTATGATAAAATTCCTTGCTAAATATTTATGTAACATGAATTTATATAACATGAAATTGTAAAGCAATTGCAAGTTTAGGTTGGGTTTTTAATAAACAGATAGGCCTCATCAGTTCTGTTTTCATGTGGATTCTGTTATACACAGTAATAGTGGTCAAGGCAGCATTTCTTAAGAACAGGGTTGGAGAAGGTTAAACAGAGTCCACTGTTTAGAATGAGAAGCTATAGAAAGGAAAATGTTCTTGAGCAATTAAAGATCTGGGATGTGGTTCAAATTTTATGTGTCAAGTTTAGTCAGAAGTTGAAAGTGGGAGATAAGTTTCTATTATTACCAAATATCTCACATATGGAGATTGTCTTGATTACTTTCTCTTTGCTCAGACACAATTCCTGACCCTCATGATTTACAGGAGGAGAGGGTATTTCAGCTTACAGTTTGTGGAGGTTCACTCCATGGTCTAGTGGCTCCATGGCAGAGGATCCCACAGAGGAGAACCAGCTCGGGGAGTGGTGCTGTGAATCAGAGGAAGGTCCAGGGAGGAGAGAGGAGATGGACTGTTCCAGGACACACCCCCAGTGACCACCTCTTTGATCAGGCTTCTCCTGTCCACATCGCATTTAGCTATAAACTCAACACCAGACTAATCAATCCACTGATGAGCATCACACCCCATGATCCAGTCATCACCCAACAGCCCTGCTTATGAGTGCATGAACTTTTGGAGGATGTTCACATACAAACATTAACAGGAATATATCCATATCTACATCTACATCTCCACATAAATATTATAGATATAAAAATGAGTCTACTGCAGAGACAGAAATGCAAGTCTGGGGGCCTTTTTGAATGTGAGTCTGAGACTTCTTTTGCTGAAGTTTTCAAAACAATAGAAACATTATAAAAATTTTATTTTTTAAATTTTATGTCACTCTTAATAAAAATTAAGTCAAACAGTTTAGAAAACCATGATAAAAATTACTATATAATTCGATAAATTCCTAATTAATTATTTAAAAAATTCTGTCATGGTTTTTTTTTTCCAGATGAAAGTTTGCATACTTTACAATTTTATCAGTGATCATCTTTTGTTCCAGGTGAAATTAATCACAGTTCACATTATGACCCTTTTAAAATTTATGATGCTTTTCTTTCTGTTTGTGCTGCTTTGCTTTCATATTTTTCAATCACCCCCTTGTATAATTTCTATTGTATTGTGCTGTTGGGGCAGATGTTATGTGATTTTTGCACCAAATATTTAAGAAATCAACTGAAAACAAATTCATGTAGAATTTGTCTAGTAATTTTCATAGTGCTACACGTGTGGAAATGGATACATTGAAGCAAAAGCCAGCAAGAGTAGCACAAGATCTTTTAAGAATTTCAGAAAGGATATCCTACAAGCCAAGTCCCTTCCTTTTTTATTTTTGAAAGGCAGTAAAACAATTGCACATATTTTACTTCTCTTATTACAAGCCTTTATATAAAGTTCATAATGTTTTCTTATTAAAATGCTTCTTGTGCCTATGATTAATTGATAGAATAGTCCTTTCCTTCCTCTAGTTTGCCAAGCACATTGATTTCAAAGGGCTGCGTAATGAGAAAATATCTTGCCTTGAAAGACTAATGCAGAAAGTGGAAATTGGAGAGAAACTGAGTTTTTAAAATATTGTCTTGCTGACATTTTTCTATTAGCGGTTTCTATTTTGTAGGTTGAATCAATGTAGGCCTTTAAAAATATACCTGTTGGAAGAATTTGACACAGCCGAGTCAGGTATTTCAGGAAGGTACAAATACTCCTTTCTGTCACTGTGGGTTGTATTATGCTCTTTGGAACAGGTGAGAAATAGATCCCAACCCAGGGCAAGACGTTCCTTCCCGGAGAAAGGGCTGAGCCGAGTGGCTCACTTCAGCTGCTCAGTCTGCTGCCCTCATTGTCTGGCGCTTTGTCTGATGGGTCTAGGGCTGTGTGCAAGATGCTCTGGATGGCTGGACCAACCAGTCAGTGCTCCCTCTCTCTGCTGAAGCAAGGGTACTTGCCTGACTTGCATCCGGTCCAGCAAGTCAAAGATCTGAGTCTTCTCCTCCTTCCTGGTGGGTCACGTAGCTTCATCCGACTCCTCATCTCTTTCCAGGAACATTTGCCATTATTCAGTATTAATGGGGACTAACTTGTGCACAGACAATGGGTGGGTTTTCTGCTCTAGGGATCTACATGCTTTGATGAACACTCTGCATCTCCTGAGCTAAGAAAAGACATAGATAAATGAAGAAACAGCCTCGTTGAAGAGGTCGAAGGATAAGAACGGGAGGGGTCATTGTGAGAAGGGAGGGAGGAGGAGGGGGATGACTGTTGTGATCAGAGGGTCCACACTCCTGGGCTAGCTGGGCATCTGTCTCCAAAACAGTTTTCTAAAGCAGATTGATTTTCATCCTATTAATGCTTCTGGCCCTGTAGGGCACTGCTCGCTGCTGATTTAAAGGTGAGACCTCCAGGTTTTATGTCAACTGGGTGTGTGCCACAAGCTGGGATTGTTCACTGTTTTTCCTTTTCCTGTCCTCTTAGCCAGCAAGGGCCAGGTGGGGACAGAAAAGGGAGACATAACAAGGGAGGGTTTTTAAAGTTGCAAAGTAGCCTTTGGGGATATCTCTGTTCTCCTTCTGTTCTGCATCCTCTAAAGCAGACTCCACAGTAAAGACAAAATTATTGCAATGTTGGAACATGGAAAAGGGAAAGGGACAAATCTGTCTTACTTCTTTTAGACTCTGGGCATGGAGACTCTTGCCCAGCAGCAACCAGTACCACATACCACAGTGCCGGGCATGGTGGCTCACGCCTGTAATCCCAGCACTCGGGAGGCAGAGGCAGGAAGATTGCTGTGATGTGTTTGAGGCTGAGCTGAAGGCCAGCCTGAACCACAAAGTGAGACCCTGTCTTAAAAAACAAAAACAAACAAACAAAACAAGCAAACAAACAAACAAACAAACCAGAAGTTACAACAAGAACAGGAAATGATACTTTGTTTTCATTCTCTCCCTGGTCCTCCCTCCCTCCTTCTCTTCTGTGATTCTGAAGGGTGAATCCAGGGTCTTCACATTGAGGTACATCTGCAGTGCCTTTATATTCTTTTTATTTTGGGATTAGAGTTTTGATAAGTCTCTGAGTTTCCCAGGCTGGTCTTGAAGTAGTGAACTTCTGGCTTCAGCTTTCCCATATGTCTTGTTTTTATTAATCTTTATTGGATTATTAACCAGTCAGTGTTATTTATTCACAATCAAGCTAGGATAGGACAAATGTTCGGTGTACTTAAGTGTGTGATATGCTTGATTAAGCAAGAAATGGAACAGCTGAATCTGCTCCTGGTGGCAGAGATACTCTGGGAGAAGAGGAAGAAATTTCAAGGAGGTTTTTAACAGGGCATCCTCCTTTGGAAGTTAGCTGGTATTTAAATAACTTTATAAGCTCTGTGAGCAAGAGTCAAAGGAGTCACCAGTGAAAGAGAGACTTCTGTTCTATTTTCCTGAGACAGTTAGGCACTGAGTCTCAGATGATGAACTCAGGACCTCGTCTTAGCGGCAATATCACAGGGAAGTTATTTAATCTCTGCACTGTGGTGCAATGGGAATTATGTCCTTCTACAAGGTTAAACTTGTAGTTAAATATGTGGAAATGGCTTCTAATATAGAAAGCATCATAAGACATTTATTACTGTACAGAAAGTTTTAACCAAAGGAGGTTAGAATTGTAGTAATCTTATTTGTAGGCATTTATTAACTAAAGCATAGAAATTGTGAAGCCCCAACTTGATCATGAATTAAATGTCAGTGTAACTGCTCGTATGTCTTTAACTGTGCTCCACTTTCTAATACTAGGTGAAGTACCATCTTACTGTCTGTCCTTTTTGACATGTGGGACCCTGCAGTATAGGTAAGTTCATCAAAGAGGCTTCCTGGGCACCTACCTGCTCCTAGAGAAGTCTAAAACAGCTTACATTTGATTTAAACATCATTGACCATTGTATTTCCTCATAATTGCTACATGTGGAAATTAAATGCATTTAGGAAATAGGCATTTAAGTCCTAACCATCTGTCTGATGAGGACTATATGAGAACCTAGCTGCTAGCTACCTTGAATCTATAATCTTAAACTTTCAAATATTTATTGGAATCCATAAATATAAGTTAAAGTACACAAGTAATTTTATAGGTGATAAAGAGGAGCACACAGCCCTTTTACCCAAAATATGATCACTCACTACAAAAACATATATCACTGCCATTAAGATAAATGAGTGATCTATTGCTAGTTTTAGAAACGTTGTTGATATACATAAAGCTAAATCTTTATTTAATATTCTGTAGATGAGGCCAAAAGTATACTTTGCCCTTAAGGGGGAAGATGACAATCCAATCGAGTACAAAGGGAATATTTTATAAGAAGAATTCATGTTTGATTTTTGAAGGCCACACTGGGTCCCCAAAGAAGATTAGGCAGCTTTTGAATGTCTTTGTTTATAGAATCAGGAATAAGACTACAAATCACTAAATAAATTCCCTCAAGAGTACTGAAAATTTCAGCTCAAGATTGCTTCCTGTGTCGAAGAGGGCCCTGTGGAGGGTGTGATGCCCTCTTTAATGCATACACAAATAGATCTTTTCATGTCTCTAAATCACCTAATCTCGTCAGTCAAGCTGACTTATTCTTTCTGCAAAAATAAAAATCAGACTATATTTTTTCTTGAATTTTTCTGGTGGTATTGTCTATGAATGGCTTAACTTACCCTTAATATTTGTAACTTTCACAATATTAGATGTAAGTGGATAAGTGGGTGAAACTTGTTAGTTTTTATTGATGATCAATGTCTATGTGTGTATGCATGCATGCATTCATGTATGTATGTATATATGTATGTATGTATCATGTATCTATCTATCTATCATCTATCTAGTTTTATATCCCCATAGAATGACACATATTAAAAAGAAACACTTTTAAGGAATTTAAACTCTATATTTAATTAGAATTAAATTTATTATTCATTGGAAATATTTTCTGTCCTTTACTTTTTGACTGGGCACACTCCATACAAGACAAATCAGTTCTCAACACTGACATTGAGAGAAAAGGCATCATCCTTTGCCCACTTTTTCCTGTTTGGAATCCAAGATGAAATTCAAGGCCTGCTTCATGGTGCTTGCAGAATGCCAGATAAAATGTTGATTGCTAAGGTGGAGGACATGTCTGTGTCAATAATATACCCTATGATATTTATGGGGATCTTCTTAAGAATAGGTATAGTTCCAATAACTCCATGACAACCAGGTTGCACTGTATCAACAGTAGTCAATCCATTCATGATCACTGATTGTTGAGCTGTGTGCACACAAGCTATGATGAAATGTTGGAATCATCAGAGGGAGTGGGTGGGTGGGGTGCAGTCAATGGTCCTTAGGAAGCTGATGAATGTACTGTAGCAAAATACAGTGGCCTGAGTCATGAAATGATGTGATCAGTAATATTCTAGTTACAATTTAAAATGTTAATTATTTTAGAGGAATATAAACTCAAGTGTAAAATTTTGTATTGGGTAATATCATTTTTGTTATGATTTAAGTGGACACTAGTTGACCAGAAATTTGTCTACTACGTAAGTACTAACTGAAAGCTCTGCTCTCAATTATAAAAAGCTGGTAAATGTAAAATGTCTATATATATGCATATCCTTCCAATAGATTTTTTATGTTAATTATGGCTTAGCTTTTATTTTATGTACAATTCTGTTTTCAAATATCAAAGACCCTAAGTAACTATTATCAGAGGACACCTAAATAAGCAAAGGATTTTAGTTTATCTTCTTTGAAGATGTGAAAAATACATAAAGTCTTTAAATTACTTCTTTCAACATTTTATTTTATACAGAACAACTCCTAACTTTTTAACCTTGAACAGTGATTGGTTTTTTCTTCATGATTTCTCCTCATTCCTGGGGTTTTAGACATCTGTCATGCACATAAATTGATGTCACATTTTTTTTTGTCATCAGGACCGCTTACATGACTAGTTCTTCAGGTTTCATGTAGACTAGTGATCACCAATTATGTGCTAACTGATTATTTATTGGCTTTTCTGGGAGCTGCTGAAAGTGGTATACAAATAGTTTGAAAACGATTTCAAATGTAATTTTATCAGCATAAACTGAGCTAATGCACTGCTTCTGAGTATGTGATTTTCCCTAGTCCACTTGACTACTTGTAAAGAATGCGTCTGGACAGTGACTCAAAGAACCTTTTTAAAAAAGCATATGAATCATACTCAATGATTTATTCACAAATCTATTTAAAAAATTCCATTGGTCATGCTAAAAAAGGTTGCAAGCCCTTTGACTTAAGTATTTCTATAATGGCTGTTAAAATCAATTCTGGCATTAAAGTCTCCAAGAATGAACAATGCATTGAGTGGAAAATTGATTACATGGTCAAAGAACACTCCTTTGTGGCCTCGTTTGCTTTTTCGATTAGCACAGCTGTCATGGCTGTTGTAGGTGGTCCTCAAAACTTATAAGGAAAAAAAAATCTGTCCTTGACACTGAATGTTTGTCTATGGATTTTTGGGAAAGAAATACATTTTTGCTTGCTTATTATCACCTACTGATATAGGCACTAATGTCAAGTTGAGTTGTGCAAAGATAAAAGGAAGTGGAGACTAGTATGTGAAGAAAAAATGAGCTGAGCAATACAAAAATCCACTTCTGGGATTTTTATCTTAGTTTATGGTACAGACATTCTTTTGTAAGAGAAGCATTTCCGATTGCAACTATATCTATACTTCCAGCAGAGTTATTTACCTTTGGTAGAAAATCAACTGATAAATGGATTTGGGAAAGAAGGAGCTAAGAATGTTTTTTCTTTTACTGCCATAAAAAAGAGAATTTCAGGCCAAAAATCATCCCTGGAACACAAGGAGAGATTTTCCCAGTTACATTTCTCTAGCATACTTTGAAGTAAAAAGACAAATGAACCCATAAGTGTGCAATGGATGCTTATTGAAGTATCTTATTGATTTGCCTTAGATTTATTTCTTATTTACTTGTTTTGTACTTTTCCTGTGTTCTAAACAGGTTTCAGATCAAATCCTTCTAACATTTTGGAATGTTGATCTACTCTGCTTGCTCCAAACACTGTTTAGAAAATACTGTATATGAGTCCCTTTGGCTTCTAAGGTTAGCAGCAAAAGGGAACCTTTTTACTTCTCTTCTTTTGTGACCGTTGTATTAGTTTTTATGACTGCGGCAATAAATTATTATAAACTTATTGAATAAAAACTTTATTATCTTATAGCTCTGGTGGACTATTAGTCTTACATGAGTCTCACTAGGCCAAGACAAAGACGTTGGCTGTTTTTCCCTCCTGAGGATGGGTGGCAGTATGCATTTCCTTCTCTCTTCTAGATTCCAGAGGCCATCTGCATTTTTTGACCTGTGACCTTCTTCCAACTTCAAAGCCAACAATGGCTTGTCTAGTCCTTCTCACAGTGTCATTGTCTTGATGAGTTTTTTTCTTATTTATAAAGACTTTTCAGCTCATATTAGGTCTACCTAGGCAAACTACGACAGTGTCATTTCAGTCAATTAACTATCTTATTTCTACCTAAATCCTGAATTCTCCTTTTCTAGGGAAGAACATGCGCACTAATTCCAGAGATTGGAAACCACTATTCTGAAGGCCATATGATAGGCACTCAAAATAAGTTCATTTCATCTAAAGCTTTTCCAGTAAGCATCCCATCACAGCTGTGTCTTCACCAGGAGAAATACCATACCTGGAAAACTTCACTGGCCTTCCCATTACTTCTAGGTAGCTAATATTTCTTTCATCTATATCAAGGATTTTAATTTAAACTTTGTAGACTAAAAGCTATGATTTTTCACATATGTAGATCTTAAAATGTGTTGACAATTTACATTTAACTTTTTAGAAAGTGATTATTTTCTTTGGGAGAAGTCAGATGCCAATATTACATAATTATTAGGTGTAATTCAATATATCCTTACATATCCCAATTATCATTGTTCCAGAATTAGTTTTGGTGCTTTTTCTTCTTTCAGAGAAAACTAGAGTGACTTCCAATGCTTTTTAACTCACATTAAAACTGAAGATCAAGATCTTCTGTCAGCATCTCTCTGGTCCGAAAGGTCAACATGATGTTTCTGGTATTTTCTGTGCTCTTACATTTGACTATGTACCATCAATTATTAATTTACCCAAAATGTTTCAGTGAGATTTTCTGTTTCTACAACTTACAGCATCATATAGATGCAGATGTATCCTGCAAATAAAGCCAGGAGCATATATGATTGCTTGGAAGGTTTTATTATATTAACTCAGCTTTTCTTTATTCATTTTGATATTTTTGGTGCAAAACTTTCTCTAAACTTCCCTAAATGCCTCTTATTTTTATGACTGACGTTTAATCCACATAAAATGATGAAAAAAGAAATAACCTTGATAGATAGTTTTCATCTTTTCTTCTGCTGGTCTGTCAGTGACTTCCCTTGTGCTTTCTTTACCAGTGATTAAGATTCTAGCTTTCAGAGAACTCGTATGTGGAAGGTGAGATATACACAAGGGTGCAGAGTAAAACCTCCAAACTTTCCATTTTCTCCCCTTATAGAGAGGCTATTTTCAGGATGTGAGCTGAGGTGTCGTACTTTTTGTGCTCGGCATTCTTATCCACACAGTGTCCTTTGGGGGTTGCACTAAACCTGCGAGAGTCTTCCATGCTTCCTTCTCCCAACATGGCTGCCCTGCAGCTGCCCGTGGGCGGCAGTGGACTGGCTCACTGCTTGTCAAAGATTGACAAACTCGCTATGCCGAACCTACAGTCTGTTCAGCTACCTACAGCCTCCCATCCTTCACATCATAGCTCATCAGTTTAGTGGAGTCTTTGCAGATACCTGCCAAAGCTGCAGGATAAAGTTTAATTTTTAAAGACACTTGTTAAATCAACGAACTTTTTTAAAGCACTTACTGGATGCAAGACAGCGCTGTGCCACGAAGTACGTAACTCATCTTACGTCTGTCTCCACCTGATACTTGCTCCCATAAAGCTTGAAAGATATATGAAAAAATAAGACAAAGAGATGAGAGATAAAAGAAAAAGGAGAAAGAGAAGGAGGAATAGATACATACATACAATATGTCCATGAAGTAAACATAACAAGGAATGATTTTTCCAACAGATTAGTTATCAAGTGAGTGCTATAAATTTTAAATATCCTAGGTTCAGAAAAAAGGGAGGTTATTGTGTATCAGAGGGTGAACTGGAGACAGTTCTGAAGGTAGATGGTAAGTGAAGAGTTGGCATTTTGAATAGGTTGGACCAGCATGGAATGAAGTGATTTGATAGAGAAAATTTAATAAAGTCATTTTTTAAGTGGTATGCATGTCTTAACAAAAGTTTGTGGCTTACTTTAAAATATATCAATCCTAATATATTTCCATGGAGTTGTAGTTGAACTGCAGAAGAAAATAATTGTTAATTTGCATGACTCATGGTTGTAAATATATACTTTTAGTCATAGTGACAGGATAAAAACATACATTTGATTATTAAAATCTACAATCAACCATGCCAGCAATATTCACAAAGTCACAAGCTAAAATATATTTTATTTCAAGTGGGCTTTTCCAAAATAATTCTAAAAGTTTCTTGTATACAATATCAACTTTGGACATACAGGAGCTTTTTGCTGGCTTCTAACTAGCGTTTGCTCCTCCTTTGTGATGTTTGTTATGGCTGTACTATATTTACTTGATTAAATGGAACCGTTAGCTAGTTGATAATGACTTTTGGCTTGTAAAGAGCAATAAGCAAATTTAAATCATTTAAAGTGTAGCTCGATTTTGATATCAACTCTCCAACATTATCCTAATAAAAGAATGCCTAACATACTTTTAATGAATTTCCTTTTATGTAAGATAAAATATTTAGCAAGAGAATTTGAGATGGCCATTAGAGTATCTCATTCATAAATGTCCAGGATGTTCATCTGGCTGGACCTGGTGATTTAAAGAAAGGTTTATGTGCTGGACAGAATTATGCACTGAATGCACTTACCTTGGAGAGCAAAGATTCAAAGCCATACTTACAAAAACTTCTCAAAGACCCTTTATTGAAACTTGACACTCTAAAAAAAAAAATCTGTTTTTCTCCTCTAATAAATCTCTGTAAAATGTGAAACATCATTTCCTTTTCCTTTTTTCTTTTCGTAGAAAGCACAGTGATGCTAGAAAGGAATTTTCAGCTGATTACTGGTTAGTGACTTTGAGGGAACTGTTAACAGCTGTTCAAGGCCAAAATAGATTACTCTGTTTTATGTTAAACCTATCAGCATTTTGCTATTGCACATTTCTTTATTTTCTTGGAGTTAATTGCTAAATGCCATCCACTCCTGCTGTTCTTGGGAGGCTGAATTTTCTCAAGATGTTTCATAACTTTCTCCTTGGAGATTTCAATCTTTGTCAGATATTCTAATTTTTCCTAAGTAGTACTTTGAAGCACAAGCATTCTGAGTGTACTTTATGGTAAAGATGAGTGAAAACACCAATCTTCCACTTTGTAATTTCATTCTTAATTAAAAATTTCAAGGATATGTCTTCATATTTGCAATAAGGCTAAAATTTTAAAACTTCTTTTGTGTTTTTATTTCTTCAGCTGTCTTCCTATGGAGTGGCTGCATTTTTCTAATCCTTTTATTGAGTGATACATTTTTATTGACTGTACTTTTTTCTACAAATTGAAAAATAATGTAAGAGCAAACTCACAGGTCCAAAATATCTTCCTTTTCTAAAGCAACTACAGGTTGTCACCCTCCTGCACTTTAGTAGGAAGCTCTTCATCACTTTCAAAATGTCTGAGTTGAAGACATGTGTTTATGTTCCTTACCTAAAGGGTGCCTTCCTTTTCTCACAATCTAACTAGGTACTTCAGTCAAAATGTCACACGCTAGCCTATCAACAAATCATGAAATAGCAACGAGTCCTCTGGAAGTCATGCATACAACTGCTGACCAAGGATTACATCCCAGGTTGGGTAGCTTCCCACTTAGGTTTGCTCATTTCACATTCTTTCCCCCCCCCCTTTTTTTTGTAACCGTGCCATTGTCCTAACTAATTTCTTCCACCTCAGCTCTTATACTAATTTGAAATTCTTATCCTCTGTGGTATAGATATGACCACATAATTACTGTCTAATAAATTCACTATTTTAGAAAAGTCAGTTACAAAAAATTTTTTTTTAAAGTCCCCACACAGAACAACCTTCCTGGATGCTGAAGCATGTGTGCTTTCCCCTTGGTCATCCTGAGCAGGTCTGGTGAAAGCAGGTGGAAGCTTTCAGTAATGAAAATTAAAGACAAACTAACACATGTTGAGTCACTAAAGAAGAAAAAGATAAGACAGGTAAATATTTTCTCAGATAAGTTGGATGCAAAACTTCAGCCATAATTTTATATAATAATTCAGTGCAAGGCATAGGTCTACTAAAGTATAATTTTTATAAAATATTTTAGTGACATTAGCTTCCCTAATGATCTCTAAATGTAGATTTTTCTGTAATG
>PVIR01019452.1:0-12722 GCA_004026965.1 Petromus typicus
ACCACAGTGCCGGGCGTGGTGGCTCACGCCTGTAATCCCAGCACTCGGGAGGCAGAGGCAGGAGGATTACTATGATGAGTTTGAGGCTGAGCTCAGAGCCAGCTTGAACTACAAAGTGAGATCCTGTCTCAAAAAAAGAAAAAAAGAATTACGGGGATTTGCCTCTCACGGGAAAACAATACAGATTAGGGCGAGGGAAACTGTTTGGGGAAGTGGGCGTGCCCTGCTAACTACAAATCCTGGGACACGGTGCAGAACATTTCCCAAAGCCCCCCGGGAGGACTTCCCCAGAGAAC
Organism: Petromus typicus; assembly: GCA_004026965.1. Taxonomy (NCBI): domain Eukaryota; kingdom Metazoa; phylum Chordata; class Mammalia; order Rodentia; family Petromuridae; genus Petromus; species Petromus typicus. Next base: position 297 of record PVIR01019452.1, read on the forward strand.
TCAACCGGGGTCTTGACAGGATGGCCTAGACCTGACTTCAGCTAGGACTGCGTGGTGCACAAAGACAGTCCGCACTGAGCTTCTGCCACTGTGTTCTCTCTTACACAGCGGCTGCTCTCACACTGCAGGTTCTTCTTATTTTCCTTCCTCTGTTTGGACCAAACTTACTCTGCAGAGCCTTTTTTTCTACTTTTAATAAAGCTTTGCTGCCATTTATGCTTGACCAATTCTTTCCTAAGGGCAGAAAGAACTAGTAGCCACCTGTAAGGGGAGACTCCAGCACCCCAAACCTGGTAACAGGAAGGCTGAGGCAGGAGGGTCACAAGCTGTAGGCCATCCTGGGCCACAGAGAGTGCAAGGCTAGCCTGGACCACAGAGCAAGACTCTATACAAAACAACAAAACAAATAAAGAACAGAACCTGGAATTCCAAACCTACTGGTATATCAAAAAATCACATGATACCCCATCAATATGAAATGATTATTTGTCAATTAAAAATAAAAGCCATAAAAATATTTAAAAACATAATTTATGAAGCTGAACTCATCAGCTGAATCAAATGAATTAAAAACTGAATTATCATGATTATCAATGAGTCCACATAAACTAATTTCCCTACATGGGACCAGGGATGTAGCTCAGCGGCACTGCGCCTGCCTGGCAAGCACAAGGTCCTGAGTTCGATTCCTGGCACACACAAAAAAAAGTGTCTCGAAATCCAGATTCTACCTTCAGTTTGCAAAGTCCAAGGCTGACTCGGTTCTCTTCATGTATGGGGAGAGTGAGCTGTAACAAAGGAGACAAACCCAGCTGTCCTTGGCAACTGGTGACAGGCACATCGCCCAGCTCGAAGGTCAAACTGTCAAATTCAAGACCAGCGCAGGAAGGAAAGAAAAGCCCTCGGCTGGGATTCGGAGCAAGTCCCCTTGCTTAGTGTCCGCAGGTGAACTCGCCTTCCTCTCTGTCTTATTTTTTATTTTTAGACACAGTCAGTACATTTTTCAGCACAAAATACCAAAGCAATAAGCCTTAGGGCTGAAGAAGTCTAACATCACACACTTGAAGTTCTCCGGCTTCTGTCCCTTGACTGAAATGCCCAGGCCTCATTGACAGGCAGCACGCTTGTGGGGGTCTGAACGGGTCCTGGGAACTGTGCCAAGAGGGCGGACAGCAGGGGTCCGGGTGCAGGGGCCACACCTGGGCGTGGCCGGGGACAGCGCCTCCCTGGTTCCGAAAGAAGGAACACACTGGGACAGGCTGCCCCGCCACTAGACCTTCCCTGACACAGCCCCAGGAACTCTGGTGCAGGCCCGAGCCAGCTGGGAGGTGTGTGCTCGAGGAGACCTGAACAGTATCCCAGCCCACAGCCGTCCTGACCGTGCTGAACGACAATTCCAGCAAGCCCCAAGGCTCGTTATCTCAGTTTACTACTCTCGGAGGCAGAGGAGCATTTGGGATACGCAAACCCACCATGCAGGAAATCCGTGTCGGGTGACCAGCTCCCCCTTTAACACACAGGCAGGCTTTTCTTCAATGGGGCAGCATCTCCAGCCCATGTACATGGTAGTTTTTTTGGGGTAGGGGTTGTTATCCCTTTCTTTCTTTGAGTCAACATCTCACTGTGTAGTTAAGGCTGGTCCTGAACTCACTATGTAGCCCAGGATGGCTTCAACCTCACAGTGATCCTCCTGCCTCAGCCTCTGGGGAGCTAGAATGACAGGCAAGCGTCACTATGCCTGGCTTCCAAAGTACACAATTTCTTTTCCTTTTTTTTTTTTTTTTTTTTTGAGCCAGGGTCTCACTTTGTGGTTCAGGCTGGCCCTGAGCTCAGCCTCAAACTCACATCACAGCAATCCTCCTGCCTCTGCCTCCCAAATGCTGGGATTACAGGCATGAGCCACCACACCCGGCATTGTGGTATGTGGTACTGGTTGCTGCTGGGTGTGAGTCTCCACACCCAGTATAGTATGTGGTTACCGGGGAATCGAACCCGGGCCCTTGCGCTTGCAAGACAGGCGCCGGAACCACTGAGCTAACTCCCTGGCCCCAAGTACACAATTTCTAAAAGGAACATCGACAGACACTGTCAGTGGCAGAAGATGCAAGGTACTACCAAATACCTGTGTGGGTCATCTTTAAAACCTGGTTAGAGCTGGGATTTAACTCAGTGGTTCTGGTGTCTGCCTTGCAAGCACAAGGTTTGATCCCTGGTAACCACAATACCATAATGCCGGGCATGGTGGCTCACACCTGTAATCCCAGCACTCTGGAGGCAGAAGCAGGATTGCTGAGTTAAAATCTGGGTTCAGGATTAGCCTGAACTACAAAGTAAGCCCCTGTCTCAAAAAACTAAAAAAAAAAAAAAACCTGATTCACACAAACTATTTGTACAAAGACAGCTTTGAGCAACTGGGGGAAATATCTCATGGACTGAGAATGAGATGAAATTACACAGTGATTATTCTTTGGGCCATGATAATGTCATTGTGCTGATACTGATAAAGAAGCCTTTACTTCAAAGACATTAATGAAGTACTTGAGGGTAGTTCAGTGGTAGAACACTTGCTGGTCACAAAGGACAAAGTCCTGGGTCCTAATCCTCCCTGTGAATAGAGTCTAAGTACTTAAGGAGAAGGTGTGGAGAAAATGAAAGCCATAAAAAAATTGAACATTGTTGCCATTGGCCAAGTCCACAGATGCTTCACAATACTATTTTTTTCTGAGACAGGGTCTTGCTTTGTAGGTCAGGCTGGCCCTGAACTCACTATGTAGCCCAGGCAAGCCTCGAACAGAAAGCAATCCTCCTGCCTCTGCCTCCACATGCTGAAATTACAGATGTGAGCCACCATGCCTAACATTGTGGGATGTGGTACTGATTGCTGGTGGGCGTGAGTCACCGCACCCGGTATCGTTGTATGTGGTTATTGGGGCACAAACCCATGTGCTTCTAAGGCAGGCACTGAAACCACTGAGCTAAACCCCTGTCCCTTCACAATATTATTCTATGCTTGAAGTTTGAAATTTCAATAAGAGAACTTCCCAGCTGGGTGTGATGAAGCACAGCTGTAGTCCAGCACTCAGGAGCCTAAGGCAGGTGAGTCTCCACAAGCTCTAGGCTGGCCTGGGCTACACAGAGAGACACTATCTAAAACAAACAAACAAAAAAACAAAAAAACCAAAAGCAAAAAACAGAAGCAGAGCAAAAACCAGCTAACAAAAAATAGTGATGTATGCTGACTCTTGCAATAGATGTGTCATATTTAGCATGCCAAATTCAACTCAGCTATTTATACTTATAAAGCCACACGGCATTATTCCACTGTTTTTCAACTGAATAAAACTGAAATCTTTCATGCTTACTGTAATGAAGCCAGACAACCTAGAAAAACAAAACCATTCCTCAGATAAACTCAGTAAATTTTAAATACATATACAAACTAACTCTAGAATAATAACATTTTATAACTATTTTTAAAAGGTATAGATGAAAACACAAAAATTGAAATATATGAAATGGACCCAACATACATAAAAATTAAATGCCATGCAAAAACAAAAAACCCTACACTGCTTGTACTTCAAAAATAAGAATATTTTAGGGCCAGGGATTTAGCTCAGTAGATCTGGCATCTGCCTGACAAGAGCAAGGTCCTGAGTTCAATCCCTGGTATCACATACTACAATGCTGGGCATGACGGCTCATGCCTGTAACCCCATAACTCAGGAGGCAGAGACAGGAGGATTGCTCTGAGTTCAAGGCTTGCCTGGGCTACACAGTGAGTTCAGGGCCAGCCTGAACTACAAAAGCGAGATTCTGACTCCAAAAAAAAGAATATTTTATTTATTAAGCTCTATAAAAAATAATATAGTAGCAATGAATGTATTCAGTTTATCTGTAAATGACAGTGAAAATGTGGAACACATTTGTAAATTAATCAGATAAGACATCAGTTAGCAGCAGTATTCTGACACCAAAGATAAATTTTAAATGTTGAGAGTATTGGTTTTACAAGTCATATACACAATTCTTTTTTCATTGTAAGTATAATAGGAATTTTACTTTGTGCTTTGATATGCAGCCTCCCCAGCGGCAGGGATGGTGAACACGTACAGCCCCAGCTTCTGGGATTTTGTGACTGTTTCCTGCACGACCTTGTTGGAACAATCTCAAGACCTTTGGTGGTGTTTCCTTGGATTGTTGTTCATGTGTTTGTTACTGGGTGCCTTGCACTGCCAGACAGGCTCGCACCACTGAGCTACGTTCCTGACCGTGTGGTGACTTCACAGCTGCCTCCTTGAAGCAGCAGAGCCCGATTTCTGAGTCCTGCTGTCAGCCGGACTTAGTGCCTGGGTTCTTTTTATTTATTTGTGTGTGTGTGTGTGTGTGTGTGTGTGTGTGTGTGTGTGTGTGGTACTGGGGATCAGACACAGGCCCTTGTGCTTCCCAGGTAGGTGCAGTACTACGTGAGCTAAACCCCCGGCCCACAGACTGCGTTCTGACTAACGGAACAAAGCAGCAGTGGGGAGCTGGGTGGTGGTGGATGCATGTAATCTCAGCTACTCCGGAGGCTGAGGCAAGAGGATGGAAAGTTCCAGGCCTGGGCCATTTAGGAGGGGAGGTGGAGGAGGTGAAAGGCACCCCACTGAGTGTCTAAATAAACACAGGCTGCCCTGTGCTCAGACAGGGGCCAGTCTGAATGAGGTCAGGGAAGTGAAGACAGGCGCTGCGGTCCATCCAAACTGAAACACACACAGCAGAGAGCAGAGAAGGGCGGAGTCCCACCAGCCCCGGACAATGCCCTGCAGACCAGCAGGAGGGCAGTAGGAGTTCCCGGAGGACAGGAAATACCGAGGCACGAAAATATGCTTTAAAATAATAACCAAGACAAGTGTGGTGGCTCATGCCTGTAGTCTGATCACTCACGAGGCCAAGGCAGGAGGGTCCTTGCAAGCTTGAAGCCAACTTGGGCTACATATGAGTTCAAGGCCAAACTGGGCCACAGAGTGAGACCCTATCTCAAAACAAACACAAGATAAATGAATTAAATAATAACCAAGTACGCATTAAATTTGATGAAAACATGTAGCTAAGAAACTCACATCACAATCAAAAAGCACAAAGAAAATCAGCATATGAGCTCAGTGAATGTTTGCCTAAAGTTCTCACATGGCAGCGCAGGACCCCACAGAAGCCCCTGCTGAAGGCCCAGAACCAGCCTATTAACTCCACCTCTTCTGCTAAGTGAAAAGGGTCAGGGGCTTTCTATGACTACCAAGGTTCACAGAGCAACCACAGCTCACTGGGGTCATTGTTAGTGATAGCTTCTTTCTTTATTTATGTTTTTGAAATAGGTCTCACTCACTATGTCGCACAGGCTGGGCTTGAACTCATGTAGATCCTCCTGCCTTAGCCTCAAGAGTGCTGGGATTAAAGGCATGTACCCGCTACTTCTTTTATAAACAAATACACAGAAAGATTAATGGAACATTTTGGAATAGTCAAGGCCCCAAAAAAGCAAAAAAAGAGAAAAACTAAAAATACCACTAGAAAATGATAGATTTAAACCTAAGTATATCAATAATTACATTAAATGTAAGTGGATTAAACACTTCCATGATGAGACGAGGATTGTCAGATAAAATAGAAAAGATCAAATTATGTGCAGTCTTCAAGAAGCTCACTTTTTTGTTTGTTTATTTGTGCTATGGTTTATATTCAGATATTGCTTCTAAAACCTCATTGATTCATACGTGGCTTTTTGGAGATGACTGGGTCATGGGGTGTGCTGCTGGGTTAGGCCACTGATTGGCTCATTCTCAGATGTGATGCTGGGAGATGAAGCCTGGTTGGAGGAAGTGAGTCACTGGGGGTGTGGCCAACAGGCTCTGTCCCCCTTATCTTGCCTGATCTCTCTCTCTCTCTCTCTGCTTCCTACCAGCCCTGCAATAAGCTCTATCTTTCTCCCTGGCTTAGATCCAGCCTCTGCTACCTGTGAGCCAGAATAAATCTGTCCTCTTTTAACTTAAGGGTGTTGGTTGTTTTGTACCAGCAATGAGAAAATAACTAAGACAGATTTAGGTACCAGAGAAGTAGGCTTGCTGCCAAGATAATTCCTGACCAAAAACCTTTGGAATTTGGTTCAGAATCCATCAGCGTCAGCTTGCAGGAAGAGTTTGCAAACATTTGGCGAGGCTGGCTAAAGAAGTAGCCCTGGAATGTTGTGAGCCAAACTTGGTGGGAGATTCTAGACAGCGCCCAGAAGAGCAGAATGCAGAGGTGCAGTTAGATTGTGCTGTGTTATGTGTGTTATGCTCCGGTAGAAAATTTGTCTCCATTTTGCTCCTGTCCAGAGACTTTACAAGAGACTGAGATTAATGGTGATGCACTAATCTGATGGAAGAAATTTCTAGGCAGTCTAACATTGAAGTGGTGGCATGGCTACCCTTGGGGGCTTTTACCCAGATACATGCTGAGCATCAAGAGCAAAGGACCCAGAAAAATGAATTAAAAAGTTTTGAGTTTAGCTAGAAGGAAGCTCCACTTGCAGCCTGCAAATTATGGAGCAGAGAACTGGGGTGCTGAAAAGCTTAGCCTTTAAAGCCAAATACTGAGCCAGGTGTGATGGTGCATATCTATAACCTCAGCACTTGAGAGATTGATGCAGGAGGACTGCTGTGACCTTGAGGCCAGCCTGTGGTACATGGTGAGTTCAAGGACAGCCTGAACTACAAAACAGGGCCCTGTCCCAAAAAAGCAAAGAATGAAAAAGCCAAATACTTTTGGGCTGTACAACAGAAAAGATGCCCTAAGAATATCACAAGAACCAGCAGGAATCCTCCTCTTGCAGCCTCGACGTTGCAAAAGTGAAAGACTGTGTTGAGAGCCCCAGAGCACCATGTCCCAGACTGGTGGCAGCCTAGAGAATTTATTCCCGGCGACTGCGTTCAGCGTACTCAGTTATCCAGCCCTTGAGCCCTGCAGACATGAGAGAAGAAAGCCTGCCTACCGCTCCAGCTGGCAGCAGACCCCGTTCTGGTTTGAGGTGCATGCAGGATGGAACAGTTGTGGGGTCAGGATTCCACCCCAGTTTCAGAAGCAGTGGGACCATGAGAGAGTTTTACAGAGTAAAACTGTGTTAAGTCAAAGGTGCACCGGAGACATCAGAGGGTGGAGAAACCAGCAGTGTGGATCCTCTAAGAAAAAACGCTATGAGGAAGCAGAGCTGGCCCCAGAGAGAAGCCTGGGGAGCTACAACCGCTGGAAGTGTCGTGGGGGAAGCCACCAAAGCCCTCTGGAGCTCCCTTCATCTGAAGTAAGCGGTATTTTGTGGGCTAGTCCTCTACATTAGGGATGCGTTGGAGAAGCCAAGAAGGCACATTCAAAAATACAATACCTCACTACTGCAGTACTGCAGTCTGACTCATGCTCTATAGTGAGTCAGATTACAAACACTTCTGAGGGCCAGGGATTTAGCTCAGTGGTTCTGGCGTCTGCCTTGCATGTGCAGGGTCCTGGGTTTAATCCCCCGTAACTATACACCATAGTTTTGGGCGTGGTGGCTCACACCTTTAATGGAGGGGCAGAGGCAGGAGGATTGCTATGAGTTCAAGGCCAGCCTGAACTACAGAGTGAGACCTTGTCTCAAAAAATATATATATATAATTATATTATATACATTAATATTATATATTATTATAATATAATAATATAAAATATAATATATTATTTTTTTTAAAAATCATCAATGGGGAGATTCTTGCACTTGCAAGGCAGGTGCTGTAACCACTCAACTAAATCTCAGGCCCAATAAAATTTATTTTTAAAATGATAAAATAAATGTAAAAATCATTCACAAGCCAGGCCTCGTGGTGCACAACTGTCATTGAAGCAGTTAGGAGACCAGGGCAGGAGGACTGCTATGAGCCGGAGGCCAGCCTAGGCTACATAGTGAGACTGTGAAGTGAGAGAAAAAGACAGAGAGGGACAGAGACAGACACAGAGAGAGGAGAGAGCTCTCCCTCCCGATTGAGCCAGCTGGAAAAAGGACCACCTTCCGTCCTCTGCAGACTTGAGCCCTCTGACACTTTCCTTTGCATTTGCAAAGCGAAATCCTCCCTCAGGCCCTGTGGCCCCAGTCCCCAGCAGCGCAGAATAATAAATTAACAGCAGTGACAGAGCACAGGGAATTTGGGGCCTCTGTATATAAAACGGTGTTCCCACTTGGCGCCGCATAAATCGGGTATAGGTTCTCTTCCACGTGTGGGTTTGGCATTCTAAATTAATGCTTTTATTATCTCTATAAAGCTCCCAGCTAACAACCCCCTCCAGGAATCGCTCCAATCCTATTCAGAGAGAAACCCGATCTGAACGCCTGAGTCCAGACTGGTGCCCCGACAAGTGGACCAGATAGGTAACAACGAACGCTCCTGTGATAAGCTACCTGCGTGCACTGTGCCGGCCACAATGACCTGGAAACACTTTTCAACTAGTGCTCTAGAAGGGAAATAGATTTAATCAAAGATTAAATCAGTGTTGCCGACTGCCAGGGAGAAATCTGTCATTTTCTAGATCATAAAAGAAAGGAAGAAAAGGCCCCCGTTCGTGGACAATTATTCGGGCCCCTCCAAGGGGGCCTAACAAGACACTTCCGGCCTTCATGGTAAACACATCTCTCAGCCACACTCCTCTTGGGTCTCTCATTCTCATGCAAATCAACCCTCTTGTCCTCTTCTGCCTCCTCCATTCCCATTTCGAAACATAAAAAGGCCAAACCCCAGGAGCCAGGGAAGGGCAGAGAGCCGATAACCTCTCCTACCTTTTCCATCTCTGATTCCTTCCTGATCTGAAGCCAACACCAAAGCTGCTGCCCAGAAAAGTTCACAGCCATTCGCGTTCATAAATTGAGATTAAGTGTGGGGAACGTTGGCCGGGACTCCGGAATTCTGTTTCTGGCTCTGCTAATGATTTCTTTCCTAAGGTAGATTGTTCCCACAGTAATGAGCGATACCTCCCCAGCCAGCAGGAACTGTTATTCAGAAGAAGCCACATCTCTGCAATGCAAAAAAAATTATGTGGTGAATCTGGTAAATGCAGGACAAGTTAGAATCATTCATTCATTAAGCAAAAATTTATTAATGACCTGTTTCGTGTCCTGTAGGAAAAGCACATTTATACACAGTTCCTCTGCTCAAGAAATAGGATCTGGTTGAGGAGATAAAATGTATTTTTAAAAATGCGAGTGTAAGCGGGGCATAGTAGGTAGGCCTGTGATCTCAGCACTTGGAGGCAGAGGCAGGAGGATCACTTGAGTTGGAGCCTGCGCTCGGATTCTACCATTTTCATTTCTGTCCTCATTGCCTGCGGGTCATTAGGCTTGGACGGAAAGTCCTACTTTACTTCGAAGAAGCCCAGAACTCATTAGCACCGTGTGTCCTTCTCCAGCCCCGCGGTTCAGAAAAGGCCTCTGGGTCCTTGCCTGAAATAATTCGGAGATCTGCGCCAATAACGAGGTCTCTGCTGAAACTTGGCTCAGAGGTTCGTGTATGACCCCCACCTCTTAATTTCAAAACGTCTCCCAGAGAGCGCATTCCTCAGACAGGACGGAAGGCAGGCCTCCTTGCGGGGCAGGGCGGAGTCCAGGAACAGGAGGGCGGCAGTGCGCCACCAAGGGTGGACCGGTCGCACCCTCAGGCCCTCGGCAAGCCGGACCCACGCAGGTCGCGGTGGCTGGAAGGGCCGGTCAGCTCAGGATTCCGCGTCGGGGGCCATTTCTCTTTTGTTCCTTCTATACAGCGTTCCAAAATGAACATTTCTGAGTGCAAGGGAGCTCTGCTGCTGTGTCTTAGAATTGCAGTGACCCCTAAGGTGCTGACAGATATAGTTTATTCCGAAATCCCTACTAGAAACAAATATTTACTTAAGAGATCACAGACTGCGAAGTGTCTGCGACCCTCTAACCCAGTGCTTGCCACTTGGAGCCCCACCCACTGGTAAAATAGGCGCGGAGGTGCGCGGTGTCAGTCTAGCGACGAGGCTCCACATGCGCAGGAGCAGAAACTGCTTCCGGCCCAGTCCCCAGCATGCTTTGCATAGGCACGGGACTTCTTCCCCCCCACACACACACACACCCCAGAAGCCAGAAATGTGTGGACTGCAGAAAAGAAAAAGTGTGTACAGTGATTTCCCCTCTCTGATGAGAACATTTTGACAGCAGTCGCATTCACAAAGACTGCTGATTGCAGATCGAAACTTTTTTGAAAGATGTCTTTTTGAAGTGTTAAATCGCGGGCTAATCTAAAAGCAGTTTTGTTTTGTCTTTGTTTTTGTTTTTGAGATAGTCTCGCTATACTGTTCAGACTGGTCTTGAACTCACTGTGGCTCAGGCTACCTCGAACTCACAGCAGTCCTCCTGGCTCAGCCTCGCAGTGCTGGGATTACAGACATGTGCCGCCATACCTAGGTCTTATCCTGTTTTGAAGGCTGTGAGGTCCAGATCAAGGAGTCCACAGATTTGTTGTCTGAAGGCTCATTCCTGGTTCACAATAGCACCTTGCTGTGCCCACACAGTGATATCTTTTCTTAGGGCACTGATGCCATTTACAAGGACCCCCACACTTGTAGACTCTTGACTTCTCACAGGCAGCATGATCCCTCGCCATTGCCCACACATGGGTTTGGGGGGAGACACAAACAATTAACATCTTAAATAGTTGCTCAATGAACCAATAAACAGATGAAATTGAAGAGTTTGAAATGGACATGGTGGCACCCACCTTGTAATCCTAGTACTCGGGAGGCTGAATCAGGAGGATCACTACAAAGCCAACCTGGCCTACATAGTTCAAGACCAGCCTGAACTGCATAGCGAGACCCCAGACCTGGACCATGTGGCTCCCCAATAGTTAGGCGACTTCCAGGAAAATGTGCCCACAGGCAGCAGTCTCTGCCAGGAAACTCAGGGAAAGGTTGAGACATCCACCCAATGGGTAAACTTCATTTTTTAGGCTATATCGTTCAGGCTGGCCTTGAATTCACCGTGTAACCCAGGCTGGCTTCAGACTGAGAGTGATCCTCTAGCCTCAGCCTCCTGGGTCTGGGATTACCACATGTAAATTTCTAGTTGTTCCCAGACCATGCCATGAGCCACTTGTCCCAGCTACCTGGGCAAGCTACAGCAGGAAGATCACTTGAAAAAGGAGTTCGAGGTTAGCATGAACACAGCAAGACCCTATCTCATAAAGGGGAGAAACATTCCGAGGCTTGCTGAAGAGAACTAGCCATCGCTGCTCCCAGGAAAAGATTCCTCTCACAGAACAGATTCTGAACAGAGAGATATGACCCTCCAAAGGGAAATTGCCTCTTTGAAAGCAATCTGGCCTTGTAAGTGGGTCCCCGTGACCCAGCAGGAAGAGGACGCTGCGAGTCCCTGGGGTGTGAGGCTGGGCGAGGGTGGACACTCATATGTCAGAGACATACATGTGGCAGACACACGCCAGCCCTGGCAGGAATAAATGCGAAGTGCTCTTGGATCTCGGCAGTGAAGTCAGCCTAAGGAGTAGGGCAGAGAGCCACAGAGTGCTCAGCCTCCCCACTGTGCCTGCCATAGTCCCTCTCCCCCTGGAGAGTGGACATCTTTTCTGACCTGTAACTAGCATGCACTCACACTACCTTCAATAAATGTAAAACCTCGCTCCCTTTTGCAGTTCGTTGTTTTTTTTTTTTAGGTTTTTTGAGACAGGGTCTCGCTTTTTGTGGTTCAGGCTGGCCCTGAGCTCAGCCTCCAACTCACATCACAATCCTCCTGCCTCTGCCTCCCAAGTGCTGGGATTACAGGCGTGAGCCACCACGCCCGGCACTGTGGTATGTGGTACTGATTGCTGCTGGGTGTGAGTCTCCACACCCAGTATTGTTATGTGGTTACCGGGGAATCAAACCCCGGCCCTTGCGCTTGCAAGACAGGTGCCGGAACCACTGAGCTAACTCCCCAGCCCCTGCAGTTCGTTTTTTTGTTTTTTTGTTTTTAATGAGACAAGGTCTCACTTTGTAGTTCAGGCTGGCCTCGAACTCATAGCAGTCCTCCTGCCTCTGCCTCCTACGGGCATGAGCCAGCACACCAAGCACTGTGGTATGTGCTTCTGCTTGCTGGTGGGCATGAGTCTCGCATTTTATGTGGTTACCGGAGATCGAGCTGAAGCCCTTATGTTACAAGGCGGGCACTGGAACCACGGAGCTAAATTCCCAGCCCCTTTTTGCATTTATATGTCCAGTTCTTTGTTCAGGACAAGAACCTAGGAAGAATCTCTGGAAAGAGTAAACCAATCTGCAAATCAAACGTTTCTCTCGTTTTCCTTCTTCACCTCCCCATACGCCGCCGTAGCAGGGTTGTTGGTTTGTTTTTGTTTTTTTTTTTTTTTTAGGTTTTTT
>PVIR01019452.1:12822-31852 GCA_004026965.1 Petromus typicus
ACAATCCTCCTGCCTCTGCCTCCCGAGTGCTGGGATTACAGGCGTGAGCCACCACGCCCGGCACTGCGGTATGTGGTACTGGTTGCTGCTGGGTGTGGGTCTCCACACCCAGTATTGTTATGTGGTTACCGGGGAATCGAACCCGGGCTCTTGCGCTTGCGAGACAGGCGCCGGAACCACTGAGCTAACTCCCCGGCCCCTGTTGGTTTGTTTTTTGAGACGAGTCTCACTATGTGGTCAGACTGGTCTTGAACTCACTGCCTAGCCAAGGCCATCTCAAACTGAGCATGATCCTCCTGCCTCAGCCTTCTGAGTGCTGAGATTACAGGCATGCCTTATCAACAATATTTGAACCTGAATTCAGAATCACCTAGAAGAGATCGTATTCCCGTTTCTGGATACCACCTATGTGTACATGAGTTATAAATATTAATAAAATTGTTTCTTTTGTTTATCCATCTTTAAAAAAAAATCCATCTTTTGCTAAAGAAGGTCATCCCAGGGGCAGGAATTTAACTCAGTGGTTCTGGCATCTGCCTGGCAAACTCAAGGACCAGAGTTCAGTCCCCAGTATCCATATGCCACAGTGCCGGGCGTGGTGGCTCGCACCTATAATCCCAGCACTCAGGAGGCAGAGGCAAGAGGATTGCTGTGAGTTCGAGGCTAGTCTGGGCTATGTAGCAAGTTCAGGGCCAGCCTGAACTACAAAGTGAGACCTTGTCTCCAAAAAAAATATGCATCCCACTAAGTACTACAATAATGAGACTACTTCCTGCAAATGTTGGACTTTGGCAGTAAGGAAAACAATAGAAGCTGCAAAAGAAGTCATAAACTGGGCTTGGTGATTCAAGACTGTGTTTCTAGCACTGTGAGTTCAAGACCAGCCTGGGTTACATAGTTAGACCTTGTCTCAATAAAAACAACAAAACAAGACCCCAAAACAAGCCCCCCAACTTTATCATTATAGCTAAGTAAACAGACACATATCGTTTCCCTGCAGCAAATAAAGCCCTATAAAAAGCAAACGCAAGAATCCAACCTCGGACATAAAATTGAGCTTTGTCTCTCTTCCCCTTGGGTTCCATTAGGGGTTTGTTCTAGACAGCCAAGTGCGCGTTCTCCAGCTGCAGTCTCCTGTAAAATCGTCTGGGTCCACACTGCCACCTTCATGGAAACCTGGGCAGCTTCCCAGTGTATTTGAAATGTGTACTAAGCAGAGAGCATTGCCCATACTTGTGGTGAGACAGAGTAACGTAGTAACCTTCGTGTGTTTTCAAAACACCTTTTTCTTCCCTTTCATTCAGCTCATTCCTCCAGCAGCAGTGCTCAGGCTGATGGAAATACTGACAGCCATGAACACGTAATCAAAGAAACTATAGGAAAACACAATGCGACTGTTTCTCCTGCAGTCAAGACAGAAATGGAAGATATCAATACCGCTACTGTTAGCAAGGAATGGGTCACGAAGAACAGAGAGACATAGCGGCTCCTTCCCTTCAGCGTCCCAGCAACAGTCCTTTCTCTGATGTCCTCACTATGCTGTCCATGCTGGCCTCACACTCTTAGGTTCAAGAAATCTTTCTGCCTCAGCCTCCCGAGAGTTAGGACTACCAATCAAAAAGCACACTCTCAGAACTCAGGAGGCTGAAGCAAGAGGATCGCCCTGAGTCTGGGGCCAACCTGGGCTACACTGTGAGTTCTAGTCCAGCCTAAACTACATAGCAAGACCCTGTCTCAAAAAAACCAAGCAAACAAATAGAAACCAATTAATCATTTCTTGTTAATAGGAAGAAGTTAATTTTACAGTTGACGAGAAGTACAGGAAGCCTTTCATTTTTATTGACTCTGCAGTGTAAAAATAAAGGAGGTATAGATTGACTTTTTCAATCTCATGGAGAGGTTTAGAGTGAAATGTTATCAGAAAATGGAAGAGATGTACATCTTAGCTGACTTCCCCCTGGAACCTGTCTTCTGGAAGGTTTAAGTATTTACCAAAGCTCCTGTGTTTGGATAATAGCACACCCTTTTTCAAAGGACTTTGACATGGCTGATCCTGGCTGATCCTTATAACAACTTAGCACGACATCTGCGTATTAAGTGTGAGGAAACGTGAGCTAAGAGAGATGTCATGTGGTTTATCTGAAGTGTCACAGCCAGTAACAGCCCCACACCTAATACCTATCTCCCCTCTAGTCATTAATGCCTTTTGCACTAACACAAAGGCAGCCAGACCTCCCGTCTTCAGGACGACTGCTTGGCTGAGATTACATCCGGGGATTTCCATGCCGCCATCTTGGTTTCTCTGTTATCAGCTGTTTGGGCCCCAAGGAATGTTTCAGTAAGATCGCCATTTATGCTTATGCAGGGAAAGGACTCTCAAAGAGGGTCAGGAACGTTGAATTCTAGTCTTTGTTTTTGCTGTGTAGAATGATATAGCCATTGCACAAAGACTGAATTTTTACTACCCTTAAGGCCTCTCCCTGAGCATGCTATGTGGAGAATCTCAAATGAGCTTCTACTTCACCGATAAGAAAACCTAGTCCCTGCTGAATGTGACGACTCATGACTGTAATCCCAGCCAACACTCGGGAGGCTGAGGCAGGGGGATAGCCCCAAGTTCAAGGCCACCCTCGACTACACATTGAGTTCAAATTTAGCCCAAACTACATAGCAATATCCTGTCTCTAAAAATAAGGTATTATTTGTTAAGCCACATGTAAAAGGTGCTCTGAACAGAATAAAGGAAATGGGCTCCCAGTGTCGTTATTTTCTTCTACTTTAGGCTTTTATACCGTCACACTAGTTTACACTTAAGATATGTTCTGAGTATGTTACAGACAGAATTTTAAAACTTAAATGTTATACAGAGCTGGGGATTTAGCTCAGTGGTTCCAGTGCCTGCCTTGCAAATGCAAGGGCCTGGGTTCAATCCTCAGTACCCACATACAACTACCCCAGCACTCAGGAGGCAGAGGTAGGAGGAGGATTGCTGTGAGTAGCAGGCTGGCCTGGGCTGCATAGTGAGCTCAGGGCCAGCCTGAACTACAAAGGGAGACCCTGTCTCAAAAAAAAAAAGAAAGAAAGAAAAGAAAAGAAAAGAAATCTTTAATGTATTCATGTGTACAAGCACACAGGATCAAACCCAGGACTTTGTGTATATTAGGGAGCATTCTGCCACTGAGATAGAAACCCAGTCCTAACTCCAAGCTGTCTTTATAAAACTCAGACTTCCACGATGAAGTGCTTAATTAGAACTTGTATAACTCCACAGACCCTTTACACAGCTTTGTGCCTTTGCTTCATGAGCCCAAAACATGCTCCCAAGACAGTACCGTCCTTTGTCACAAGCCCCGCCTCTCCGCTCCATCCTCATCTGCCTAAGCCTAGAGGGGGAGGCTGCCAGTCTACTCATGGTTTTGATTAACATCTCGGCAGTTATTTCCCTGCAGTGACATAGTCTAGGGTGCTAGTTCACCCGTGGATTAAGGAAGCCTGCAATCTAACATATTCCAATGCATAATCAGGACAAGATTAACGGCTGCACTTAATGGAAGCCATCTGTCTGTGAAAGCTACTCACTCACTTTCTCCAGCACATTTTGGATCCCAATAAAGGGTGAGAGCCCTGGAGTCAGGCAGAAGCAGGGGGACGCTTCAGGCAGAACTCCCCCGCTTTCAGGACTCGGCCAGTGTGTATGTGGTCTGGAGCTGGAAGCAGGAAAACCCAGCCGACTGGCAGCTACTATCAGTGTGTGTCTTTGTGTGCCCCTTACTTTAAAAATTGGAATTGGTCTTTGGGGTGTGCTAAGGTTTGCATATAGATGTCCCCCAGAACCTTGTGGGCTCACGGGTGGGGCTTTTCACAGCTGGCTGGATCTAAGGCGTGTGGCGGTAAATCACTCCACTGGCTGGATTCACCATCATCCTGGGTGGCGCCGCCCAGAGCCAAAGGGAAGCTGCTGCGCTGCAGTGCACCTTCTCGCTGCCTTCCGCCTACCCTGCCATGGACTATTTCTCCTGTGTGACAGCCCCTGTCACATTGCCAGCTGACCGTGAGCTGAAACCTCCACCGACTGTGGGCAGAAGTAGACCTTTCCTCTTTTGACTTTGGGTGATAGATATTTTTTCTCAGCAACAAAAAAAGTAACTAAGACAAGGCTGGGGATTTAGCTCAAGTGGTACTGCGCCTACCTTGCACACA
This sequence comes from Petromus typicus, assembly GCA_004026965.1. Lineage (NCBI taxonomy): Eukaryota > Metazoa > Chordata > Mammalia > Rodentia > Petromuridae > Petromus > Petromus typicus. Next base: position 17,023 of record PVIR01019452.1, read on the forward strand.
CAAGGTCCCAAGTTCAATCCCCCGGTAACCACATACAACAATGCTGGGCATAATGACTCACTCCCACCAGCAATCACTACCACATACCCCATTGCCGGGTGTGGAGGCTCACACCTGTAATGCCAGCACGTGGGAGGCAGAGGCAGGAGGATTGCTTTGAGCTCAAGGCTCACCTGGGCTACATAGTAAACTCAAGGCCAACCTGGATTACAAAAGCAAGACCTTGTCTCAAAAAAAAGAATGATAAAATCTAGACAGCCAAATGAGCTTCTATGGATATTTTACCATCCTTCACAATGGGAGCAGTCAACTACCATAAAGTTATGTAAACTGTACTCAAAAATTATGTACATTATGTAAATGAGTACAGTGAAGTAGACAATTGCCCTTTTGGTGACTTGAACCCTATAATTGATGTACAGTACATGTTAGAGGGCAGAGGAAGCATCTGTTCCACTTTTTTGAGGATGCTCCTCTAAGTAAAGCTGTGTACTTAAGTCTAGAGCAACAGGGGCATGGCAGTACCTGCCTGTGTAATCCGAGCAGTCTGAGAGGCCGAGGCAGGAAGATCGAAAATCCCAGCCCAGCCTAGGCAACTAGTAACACAGTGAGATCCTGTTTGAAAATTTAAAAAAGCTGGGAGTGTAGTTTAACCCAAAGGCCTTGGATTCAAGCCCTAGCACAGGGAGGGAAAGAAAAGAGAAGGAAAAAATAAAACAAAAGTCTGGAACAGCACATCAAAAACATTAACAACATCTGTCTATCTCTGGACATAAGATTGCGTTTTCCTTTTTGAAATGATTTATCACTTATATTTTAAAGCTGTTCTTCATAATCTCATAATCATCTCAGTAACACATGTATTACTTTTGTTTCATCGCTACTGTAATGATGCCATTTCCTAATAGCTTGATGGCAAGTTTACAGACATGAGATTTACATGCACATCATTTTTTATTTTATGACTTTATGTCTCTCCTAAAAAAAGAATACACACTTTATGTGCAGAAGCCACTTTCTGCAGTTATGTTAGTGGTAGAATTCACTCATCTCCATCAGGTAGACCACACACACAAAAAGAACCTTCTTACATGTAGTTCAAGGTGGTTATCAATCATCACAGAGTCTTTCTTTGTTTGCTTTTTTTTTTTCTTTTTTTTTTTGAGACAGGGTCTCTCTTGTAGTTCAGGCTAGCCTTGGACTCTCAGCAGTCCTCCTGCCTCTGAGTCCTGAGTGCTGGGATTACAGGCATGAGTCACCACTCCCAGTATTGTGGTATGGAGTACTGGGAAGCAAACTCAAGACCTTACACTTGCCAGGTGGATGCCAGAACCACAGCTAAATCCTTGGTCCTGTTTGGTTGTTTGGCTTGAGACAGGGTCTCACTTTGTAGTTCAGGCTGGCCCTGAGCTCACCGTGTAGCCCAGGAGAACCTTAAACTCACAGCATCCTCCTGCCTCTGCCTCCTGAGTACTGGGATTATAGGCCTGAGTCACCATGCCCAGCACTGTGGTATATGGTACTGATTGCTGGTGAGCGTGAGTCTCCACACCCAGCATTGCTATATGTGGTTACTGGGGATTGAACTAGGGACTTTGCTTTTTCAAGGCAGGCACAGGAACCACTGAGCTAAATCCTTGGCTTCCTGTTTGGTTTTTTGAGGCAAGGTCTTGCTGTGTAGTTCAGGCTGGCCTAGAACTCATGGTGATCTTCCTGCCTCAGCCTCCCAAGTGCTAGGATTACAGGTGTGTGCCATCACACAGCAGTTTTAGTCAGAATATAGCCTGGTGTTATGGTTTAATCCAAATAATCCTCTGCACAGTTTGGAAAAAAATAAAATAGCACGGCATGAGCATAGTGGTGCCTACCTTAATCCCACCTGAGGCAAGAAATCACTATGCGTTAGAGGCCACTCTGCATTAACTTGTGCATGTGCGTGTGTGTGTGTGTGTGTGTGTGTGTGTGTGTGTGTGTAACTGGGGATCGACCTCTGGGCCTTTTGATTTCAAGGTATGCGCATACCACTTGAGCTAAATTCCCAGTCTGTCTTGCATTAAACAGTAAATTCATGGTCAACTTGAACTACACAGCAAGAGCCAGCCCTGCCCATAAAAATAAAAGATTCTATTGCCTCAGCCAACTCTTTCTTGAGTGTAGTAGCAGATTGCTGAAGATCCCTAGATATATTTGCTAACTTAGCCATCTGAGATGGCATTTTGGGGTGGCTGTCTCTGGCTCCTGAGGGCAAAAAGGAGACCTCCAAAAGGAGGTCTCTCAGCAATAGGGTGAGAAAGCCATTGCCCACCGTGCTTTAGAGAGCTGGATAGAGATGCAACTCCTGCCCCAGCCTGAAGGGGGCAGACCTGTACTAACGCTGGGACCTGGCAACCCACTCCCTGCAAGAGATGTCGAACTGCAGTGGACCTTATGTGGAGCAAGCAGCAGGGCTTCAATTTGGGCCAATAGGGAGCCTCGAATTTGGGCAATCTACAGTCTCGAATTTGTACCAAGCCCAGGTGACGCTGCGCCTTCTGCTGCTCTAAATAAGCAGGGCTCACACGGTCCCTTCCTGTTGAGCGCTCTGGGCTCCCAGAGCTGTGCTCATGATTCAGCCTTGAGGTACTGTGGGCTCAGAGTCCCAGAGGAGCACCAGAAGCTTCTGGAAGAGGCTGGCACCGTTACCAAGTGGGTAGCTGAGGACCACTGCCTCCTAACGTCCAGGGCCGCCAGTGTGTGATTTCCAGCATCCCCTTGAGCACCGTCGGCTGATAGGTGACAGGGGCCTTTTCAGGTGTTGGCCAGGTGTGACCTGGGAGGCAGCATGTGACACCCAGGCCCAAAACCCTAGGAATTGTGGACACAGGCAGGAGCCCCCAGCCTGAGGGGAGAGGTGTGCGTGGAGGGGAGGGAAGCACTCTTGGGCTGTGATCCAGCGTGTACATAGCATGCATGAGGCCTGCCTCCAGCCCCAAACACATGCAAAAAGCTGAAGATTGAATCGGAATATTACTGTGAGCCTGGGGACGTGGCTCAGCAGTCGGCATTTGCCTAGCCAGTTCCTGGGTTCAGTCTCCAGCACGCAAAAAACAAATCATGTGTTTTAATGTTCCCAGCACAGCCAGAAATAGTGTAATACCATTACTTGGGAGGCTGAGGCAGGAGGATTACAGTGAATTCAAGGCCAATCTGGATGATAGAGTATGTTCCAGCCTGAAACATACGGAGACCTTGTCTCTAAGTAAAAAAAAAAAAAAAAAGAAAAGCTATAAGCAAATTCAGTCGTATAGCACACTGGGCATGGCGGCCCTGTCTGTAGTCCTAGCTACTTGGGAGGATCATTTGAGTCCAGGAGTTCAAAGCCAGGCTGGCAACATGATGATACCATGTCTCAAAAAAATACAAAAAATGTAGTCTGGGGTGCGTTTTGTAGAAATATGAGAACATAGCATCCTGGGCCAAGGGTTTCGCTCAGGGTTCTGGCACCTCCCTCACACTTGCTTGCAAGGTCACAAGTTTGAATCTTCTGTACCAAAAAAAAAAAGTGACATCTTGAATCATATTCCACCTGTGCTCTCAGTGATCACCAAGAACCACCCCAGACATTTTTTTTTTTTTTTTTTTGATTTTTCGAGACAGGGTCTCGCTTTGTGGTTCAGGCTGGCCCTGAGCTCAGCCTCAAACTCACATCACAATCCTCCTGCCTCTGCCTCCCGAGTGCTGGGATTACAGGCATGAGCCACCACGCCCGGCACTGTGGCATGCGGTACTGGTTGCTGCTGGGTGTGGGTCTCCATACCCAGTATTGTTATGTGGTTACCGGGGAATTGAAATGCGGCAGTTCACGAGTGTAAACACGGGGCAGGTGCTTCAGTTGTGAGAGGATTTGGACTCTGGGAAACCAGGAACACCTGGGTAGGAGCAATGTGAACGAAGGTGCTGCAGGGCTTGATGTCATTCTTAAAATGGTAAAGGCAGGCCAGGTTTGGTAGTGCACCCCTATAATCTCAGCTTCTCGGGAGGCGAAGGTAGGAGGATTGCAAGTTGAAGCCCAGCCTAGGCTCCAGGCTAATTTAATAAGACCCTGTGTCAAAATAAAAAATTTTAAAAGGACTGAGCCTGTCATTCAGTGTGAAGGGCCCAGATTCAATCCACAGTGCAAGAAATAAACAAGTTGGTAAAAACAGACTATTGAAGGGAGAAGCTAAGGATTTAGCTTAAGTGGTACTACGCCTACCTTGGAAGCCCAAGGGCCAGAGTTCAATCCCCAGTACCTCCCTCCACAAAAAAGATCAAGAGACTGTTCAAGGGACAGAACCACATGACTAAATCAGGGTTTTATAGTAAGAGACACCTCCCCCCCACCACATTCTAGGTTTATATTTAAATATATTAAGTGCACCTTCTGGAAACATCCAAGTAGAGTTCATAGCACAAGGCATCCAGAGTCACAGCTTAGACACCGGACAGACCAGGGCTTTTGCCTAGCAGCTGAGTGACCCTGGCCAAGTGCCATCACCTTCCTGGCATGAGTCTCTTCTTCCTGTTAAATGGAGATGGCAACAATACAGTGAGCCCTTGTTCTTTGGGTCTAAGTAGCAACCATTTCTGTGGGAATTCACCCCTTCTATGAATTATATCAGCTCTGTAAAGGATTATTTTATTAGGTGTTATTGTTCGTGGCTATACAGGAGATAGTTATGTCTCTGCCAAAGTAGGATCTAGAGCTGGGGTGTAGCTGAGTGGAAAAGGACTTCAGCTCAAAAGGACTGGTGCACATGAGGGCCAGAGTTAAAAAAAAAACAGAAAGATGGATGTGGTGGTGCACACCTGTCACCACAGCCCTTTGGGAGGGTGGGGCAGGAAGAGTTCAAGTTCAGATTCACCTGGGAAACTTAGCCTTGGGCAGACTCTGTTTCCCTTTGCCTGCCCAGGGTGCCCTGGGCTCCCTCACAAGTAGCCCTGTGGTGATGGTGATTGTGCTGCACATCCTGGCCCAGCGGCTCAGAGATAGTGGGATAAATGGGTGCAAATGTCACAGGTTAGCCAAGTCTGTGTGTATTTCAGTTCCTACCTGCAGACAGCCATGCACAGCTCTATCCCGAGCTGGACTCCTATTCACCAGGATCTGCACAGGCAGGACTAGACTCTTCTCTACCTTCTGCAGGCTTTGCTTTCTACAGCTGCACTGTTCATGAAAAAGTCTAAGTTGAAAGCATGAATAACATAACAGAACGCACTCCTAAGTCATTCATGGTTAGGTATATTTGAAAATCACTAGTATCTCTACTGTTGTTCAAAAGTCCACTTGCTGTCTTCTCAGTTTTGTTTTCTTTTGCTACGTTTGTTTTGAGGCACAGTCTTGCAAAGTAGTTCAGGCTGGCTTTGAACACACTGTGTGCCCAGGTGATCCCCTGTCTCAGCTTCCTCATTGCTCGGATCACAGGTGAGCGCCACCATGCCCGGCCCTTTGCTACTTTTCTGTGTAGAAAAGCTTTGCGAGCCGTGAGCTCACACAGTGCAGTGGGTGGGACATGGAGGAGAAGAGAGCTGATCAGCAGGCTGCTCTTCCTTCCCAGGTAGAACTCATCTCTGTAGTCTTTCCTCTGTTGCTCTTTGAGCAACGCGTTTCTGCAACCATTCTGTTGCCCTGGATAAAAATAATAAAACTGTTACCGTTAAATTTGGCTAAGACCTGGCTACACTCAGACATAAATTCATTAATTAACAAAATGCTCAAGAAGCACCTCCAGAATCCTCTGAAGTTTGGTTTGAAAACAGCTTGTCAGTTGAAGACATCCTATTCCAGTGAGCCAGGCACACCCATGCTTATAGTTCAGTAGTGAAATCCTGGCGGCAGCTTCTCCATCTGTCAGCAGATGAAGTGATAAAGCAAATGTGGTACTGACACACAGTGCAGTACTACTCTGCCACGAAGGATAGACCAGAGTCATCTGTAGGAAAATGGATGCATCTCAGGACCATAATGTCCAGTGAAATAAATCAGTCACACAAGCTTAAATATCCCTTAGGTTTTCTTATCTGAGAAACTCAAAGTATAAATAAGAAACAAAATAAAAGATCATGGGAAGTAGGGAAACAGGCTTTCTGCATGGGAAAGGGGAACAAGACACAGCAGGGGTGAGAAGGAGAAGAGGAAGTAAAAGGAATTAGGATGAGTGATGTACTTGTACCAGTCCCTCCAAGGAATGTAAACATGATGTACTTCACACTCGTACTAATGAAAACTTTTTAAATTATACAAGAAAAAAAAGCAGGTTTTCAAGGAGGGATGTGCCCAGGATCTAGCTTGACTAAACACTGAACATTGACCTTCATTTCTGTTTTTTTTTTTTTATCTTTATTGGCACATTAAATATACACATCATGATTGCACTCCATAATGGGGATTTGTACCAGTATAAGACACAACTTAATTCTCATTTTTTCCCATAGCACTACCCACCCTACCACCCCCCCCATATACATAAAATTTGTTTCCTTACTTTTTTGTTACAATCTCAACATTGTCCCCTTTCACCTTATTTTACATTGAGCATTTTCTATTTCACAATATATAACATACAATGCTAGGGCTCATTTACATCTTCATTTTCTCATACCAGAGAAAAGATGTGATATGTACCTATCTGTGCCCTATTTATTTCACTTTTTTTTTTTTTTTTTTTTTTTGAGACAAGGTTTCCCTTTGTAGTTCAGGCTGGCCCTGAGCTCATCACCATGCCCAGCGTCATTGTATGTGGTTACCCGGGATCAAACTCAGAGCCTTGTGCTTGCAAGGCAGGCACCGGAACCATTGAGCTAAATCCTCACCCATTTCTTTCATTTCCTCTCTCTCTCTCTCTCTCTCTCTCTCTCTCTGTCTCTCTCTCTCTCTCTCTCTCCCCTTGGTATGTACATTCGAAACTTTCCTTCCATTTGTCTGTCCATAAGCTGTAGGCTGCTTCCAAGATTCAGCTGTTAGGAGCTGTGTTACTCTAAGGGTGAGTGTGGCTGGATGCGGTGATATGACTCTTTTCCCTCCTTCAGGAAACCGCCTAGAAGAGGTAAGAGCCGGGTCAAATTTCTAGTTTATTTTCTAAGGACTCTTCACACAGATCTCCATAGTGGTTGTACCCATCTACACCCCTACCAAGAGTGGAGGAGGGTTCCTGTTCTCTGCAGCCCCACGAGCACTTTTGCTATTGATGATGGTCATTCTTCCTGGAGTGAGATGGAATCTTAGTGTTGCTGTAATTCGCATTTCTCTGATGAGCTGTGAGGCTGACCATTTCTCTCATATTTATTGGTCTTTTGTATTTCTTCTGAGAAGTGTCTGTTTATTTCATATGCCCATTTTTTAATTGAGTCTTTTATTTTAGGGAGGTCTAAATTTTTTTTTGGTTCTTCTTACACACACACACACATATATATATATACATATATATATATATCTTTTTATACATATATGTGTGTGTGTGTTGTATATTGTATGTGTGTGTGTGTGGTACTGGGGATTGAACTCAGGCCCTTGTGTTTCCAAGGTAGGTGCAGTACCACTTAAGCTAAATCCCCAGCCCAGTTCTTTATATATTCTAGATATTGGTCCCCTAAGCAGTGGCAAGCAAAAGTCTGTTCCTATTCGAAGGTTTTCCCCATCCTGTTGGTTGTTTCCTTTGGTGTTTGCTTTGCTAAGATCCCATGTGTTGATCCTTGGTGTTATTTCTTGTGCAGTTGGGGTTCTGTTTGGAAAGTCCTTGAGCAATAAACCTTTGACACCAGGAGCCCAAGCCCCCTGCAGAGTGCATTAACTCCCAAAGAAGCTGACAGCTGTGAGGGCAAGAGGACCATCTGTGCCTGCAGGACCCTAACCTCCCCCTCTCGCTGCCCCTGCCTCCAGGTCCCCTGCTGACCCTGGGGGAGGTGGGAGTTGTCTGCTCCTGCTCTTCATGCAGTGCCTAGCTTTTGGTTCTGCATCTCAGGCAATGGGCCCTCGCTCCATATTGGAACTATTTCTATAGGAAACTCCATGTGCGGAGCAGCCCACTGGTGAGCCTTGAAGAATTAGGCGGAATAAAGTGTTCCATTTTGCCAGGGGTGATGGCACACGCTTATAATCCTAGCTCCTCAGGAGACTGAGGCATGAGGATTCCCAACTCTGAGGCCTGTCTGTGCAACTTATTGAAACCCTGCCTTAAGTAATAGTAAAAAATAATGATAAAAAGGGCTGGAGGTACAGCTCAGTGGGAAACTCTTGCCTACAGATAATAGCCTGTGGTTCAATCCCGGGTTAGGAGAGGGAAAGACACAATCTACTCCAAACCTCTGGGCTCTGCTCAGGGCCAGCGTGAGCCTCACCAGTGCTCACCACCAGGTAAGCAGGATGCCTTTCCCACCCAGGAGAAATAAATGACTGCCGCTAGAGCTCAATTGGAACACAGTCATCCTACAAATGTCCAGAAACCTCATATGCAAGAGTTTGCCAGCGAGCACATTTTTACTTTTAAATGTAATGTAAAGCATATCTGCAAAACACTGAACAAAAAGCTCTTTACTCCAAGTAGCTAGTTTTGCACATCCAAAAACCGGTTTATTTCTCTAGGTAAGGTTTCTGAAGGTAAATACAAGTATGGCTTTGGGGTAGGAAGAGAATCCCCGCTGCTACTTCCCAGGCGTGGCAGCTTGGGGAAGTTACTAAGACATCCGTTCCTATTGTCCCAGGGACTCAGCAGGCTGAGGCAGGAGGATGGCAATTTTGAGGCCTGCTTGCATAATTTAGGGAGACCCAGCCTAAAAACAAAAAAGTAAAAGGGCTGAAGATAAAGTGCAGTGGAAGAGCATTTGAAGGGCCTAGGTTCAGTCCCCAGGGACAAAAGGAGAGGGAGAGAGAGCTGACCCCCACGTATGTGAGAGTGATAACGGCCCAGCCTCCCTCAAAATCCTGTTGGCATCAGATAAATGACATAACTACGAACAGAGCGCCTGAGAGGAAGCAGCAGCACTAAGGCTTGTTCATTATAAACAAAAGATGCTGTAGTTGCTTTTGGTACCAGGCGTAGAATTGACGGCCTCGCGCTTGCCAGGCGAGCACTGTGGCACTGAGCTACCTCCCTGGCCTGATAGCTGTTATTTTTGTTGTTAAAATCATTATTCTCATTTTGTTTCTACAAATTACCATTGTGCTCGGCAGAGCTCTCTTTCCCAGCTGCAACCAGCATCTGTACTGTGTTTGCTGTTTTGCCTAAAAACGTGCAGTCCTCCTTGCTCGTGAGCTCCTGTTTTCACATTCCGAATGCCTGGTCATATCTTTTCAGCCATGGTATCCCTACCCAATTTGCAGGTCTCTAAATATCATTTTGCCTGGCTGTGGTGGTGCTGGTCTGTCATCCCAGCACTCCAAAGGCTGAGGCAGGAGGATTGCTGTGAGTTTGAGGCTCACCTGGGGCTACAGAGTGAGTTCAGAGCCAGTCTGTACTACAAAATGAGACCCTGTCTCAAAAAAAAAAAAAAAAAAAAATTATGATTTGTTTGTTCAAACCAGGATCAAAACAAAGTCAACACATTCTGTGTAATTGTTTAAGACTTAACTCCTAGCACTTGGGAGGTTGAGTCAGGAAGATGGCTGTGAGTTCGAGGCCAACCTGTGCTACACAGAGTTCAGGGCTAGCCTGAACTTCATAGTGAGACCTGTCTCCATTCAGTCCATGCATCCTCGGCTTGGGCCCCCAGCTCAGGTGAGGTCCTAACACAGACCTCTCTCTGGGTCCTTATCCAGTTAGACTGCGGGCTGACTGGCCCAGACCTTGGGACTCAGCTTCTGGTTTATGCTCTTTGTCCTCTGGCTTTTTGGATTTCTCCAAGATATGGAAAACAGCAAAACAAGCTGAGAGGGTAAAGTGTGGGAGGCCAGCAGGACTGTCAGAGACCCAGCCAACTTCCAAGGATGCTGTGTAAGTCTCTTAGTCAGCTCTCCATTACTGTGACAGAAAAAGTTTTTTTGTTTGTCTGTTTTTATCAAAATGAAACAAAAAGTGAATAACTCCCAGACAACAAGTATGAGTATGAATCATCATTTATAATGGCTGTATAGTACTCTGCCATGCAGATGTGCTATGGTTTTTCTTACCAGTCAGCAGAGCCTATTCAAGACTGCTGATGGTGGGGCCCGGGATTTAGCTCAGTGGTTCCAGGGCCTGTTTTGCAAGTGCAAGGTCCCGGTTCATCCCCTGGTAACCACATACAATGGTACCAGGTGTGGTGACTCACGCCTACCAGCAGTCAGTAGCACATACCACAATGCTGGGTGTGGTGGCTCACACCTGTAATCCCAGCACTAGGTAGGCACAGCAGGAGGATTTCTGAGCTCGAGGCTAAGTTCAGGACCAGGTTGAACTACAAAGCGTGACCCTGTCTCAAAAAAAAGGATTGCTCAAGGTGGACACTGGCAGCTGGGGTCAGACACAAAGCACAGGCCTTTTGTGCTCTTCTCAATCATTTAGATCAATCAAAATCTATACACGAAGTTAAAAAGACCATGGTATTATCGATAAGAAGACCAATTTTTTTTTTTCAGTAGTGGGAGTTGAACCCAAGGCATTCACATTGAGTTATTTTTTTTTAAGTCTTCTTAAAAATTTTGAGACAGGGTTTCACAAAGTCACCAAGTTGCCCAAGCTGGGCAGAAACTTGTGATCATCCTGCCTCAGCCTCCCAGAGTTTCCTCCCAGGAAATTCAATTTAAATCTGAAAAAAAAAATCAGATCTGATGACTCATTAAAGGTGAGAGTTAAGGAAAAATATTTTAAATATGTAAATTTATGGCAGATGAAGAACTTTTATTTATTTATTTTTTCAAGAACCCAGGAGAGAAATTAACATACCACATTCACAAAAGCAGAGAGGCCAGGGTAGTCATGGATACTGTTTCCCCTCTGAATCCCAACAGTGTGTTTTTGAAGGCTAGCACCTAATTTATAAGGTCTGTGGATTTTCCCCTGACTTCCGGTTACACCTACTGTCTCTAGCACAGGCTTAGCCCTTAATCACAGGATCTTTGTCCTGCCCTAATTACTACACTGACTTCCAGCTGCTGGTCCTGACTTCCTGGGGCAGACCGGCCCCGTGCTTCCCTAGGGGCAAGGGCACCCCTGGGTAGGGGCCCAGGAGACATCTAGAAGGGCCCGTGTTGGTCTTCAGTTTTTCTTTGGTTTTGAAGGTCGGTCATCTGAGCAGCAGACCACTTTTTTTACTGATGCATATTTTGCATCCCCAAAGACAAACCTCCAGGAATCCCTAAACTTACAAATATGTCAAAGATAGCCACTTCAATTTAACAGTCTCTAAATAATCTAGCATTGGAGGTTTTCTCCCCTTCCATCAGCTAGAAACCTAAGCTCCCCAAAGCCCCTTTCTTCCTATTTTTCACCAAGTGACAGCTACAATGACTTCCAGAATTCACACCAGTACACAAATCATACTACCATGGAGATTTGCAGTTCTGTGTATTTGGCAAGCACGTTACACAATAATCTTGAGGTCAGAGATTGAATTCTGTTTCACAGCAAACAAAAATTGATTTGACAATATGCAACCCACAGTCCACTTAATACAAAACTTACAAGTGGCAAATTGGGCTTCTGCTCTAAACATTTTTGTTCTTTTTAACATTTGGTCATAAAAGTAATAAAAATAATAATTCTATTTTTCCACAAAATGATACAGACAAGTAGCAAGTGATATTTTTTCTTTTTTCTTTTTTAACCAGGGATTGAACTCAGGACCTTGTACTTGTGAGGCAGGCGCAGCACCACTGAGTTAAATCCCTCACCCTTTCCCAGGAATACTAATAATTTGGTTTTTTGAACCGGGGATTTAGCTCAGTGGTTCTGGTGCCTGCCTTGCAAGCACAAGGTCCTGAGTTTGATCCCCTGTAACCACATACAACAATGCCAGGTGTGGTGGCTCAAGCCTGTAATTCCAGCAGTCAGGAGGGAGAGGCAGGAGGATTTCTGTGAGTTCAAGGCTTTCCTGGGCTAGATAGTGAGCTTGGAGCCAGCCTGAACTAGAAAACTAGAACCTGTCTGAAAAAAATACTAATAATAATCTGGGTTTTTAAAAATTTGTTTTCTTTTACTTTTTTTTATTTTTATTTTATTTATTTATTTATTTTTTTGAGACAGGGTCTCGCTTTATAGTTCAGGCTGGTCCTGAATTCATCCGCAAACTCACATCACAGCAATCCTCCTGCCTCTGCCTCCCGAGTGCTGGGATTACAGGTGTGAGCCACCACGCCCAGCACTGTGGTACATGGTACTGGTTGCTGCTGGGCGTGACGCCCAGTATTGTTATGTGGTTACCGGAGAATCAAACCCAGGCCCTTGCATTTGCAAGAAAGGCACCGGAACCACTGAGCTAAATCCCCGGCCCTTCTTTTGCTTTTTGAGACTAGGTCTCACTGTGTAGCCTAGACTGGCCTTAAACTCTCAGTGATCCTGCTGCCTCAGCCTCCCAAGGGCTAGGATTACAGATATACCACCATACCTGGCTCACATCATAATTTATAATTCCATAATCTGAAATTGATTAACTTGACTACGCTAATATTAATACTAGTAATTTTTGTAACATATTTATTTTAAGAAGAAAAAGGGAAGTAACTATAGCCTTTAACGCTTTCCTTCCTTCCTTTATTCTTACGGTAGATGCTTGGTGCCTACTGTGTGGTATAAACTATAATGAGCATAAGGTGACCTGCCGACGTGGGCGGAAGACACCAGAGTCTGAGACTCGGCAGCGTTCGGGTCTGTTGCCGCCCTGCCTGGCTCTGGGGTCTCTGTTGTTGTTGACCTTTTTTGGTGGTGTGGGGATTGAATCCAGCCTCAAGCGAGCCAAGCAAGGGCTCTCTCTCTCTGACCTGCGGCCCTTTGGTTTGGCTCACACAATGGCTTTTGAAACATTTCTCAACCTTCGTGGGCCAGGGATTTAACTTGGTGCTTCTAGCACTTGCCTCAAAAGCCCAAGGTCCCAAGTTCAAACCCCGGTACAAAACCCACAACAAAAAACCAGAATATTTCACATGAAAAGTCATAGTTCTGGGTTATGTGAGAAATTGGACAGTTGTATCTAAGTCTTGGAAGAAGCCTATATGTCCATCAACAGATGAATGGATAAAGAAAATGTGTTATTGGGTCAGGGATTTAGCTCAGTGGTTCCGGCACCTGTCTTGCAAGCGCAAGGGCCCAGGTTTGATCCCCAGTAACCAAGTACCATACTGGGTGTGGAAACTCACCCCAGCAGCAACCAGTACCACACACCACAGTGCCGGGCGTGGTGGCTCACGCCTGTCATCCCAGCACTCGGGAGGCAGAGGCAGGAGGATTGCTGTGATGTGAGTTGGAGGCTGAGCTCAGGACCAACCTGAACTACAAAGCGAGACCTTGTCTCAAAAAAAAAAAGAAAATGTCTTATTATATACAGTGGAGTGCTACTCTGCCATAAAGAATAAGCAGAGTCATTTGTAGGAAAATGGATGTACCTTGAGACCATAATGTTAGATGACATGAATCAGACATCCATGTTTAAATATCACAAGGTTGGGGCCGGGGATTTAGCTCAATGGTTCCGGCGCCGGTCATGCAAGCGCAAGGACCCGGGTTCGATCCCTGGTCACCACATACCTATACTGGGTGTGGAGACTCACGCTCAGCAGCAACCAGTACCACAGACCACAGTGCCGGGCGTGGTGGCTCACGCCTGTAATCCCAGCACTTGGGAGGCAGAGGCAGGAGGATTGCTGATGTGATTTAAGTCTGAGCTCAGGGCCAGCCTGAACCACAAAGTGAGACCCTGTCTCAAAAAACCTTCAAAAAAAAAAAATCACAAGGTTTCTCTTATGTGAAGAAACCTAAAGTATAAATCAAGAGTGAATAAAAGATAGATAATAGGAAATGGAGGTCCTTTGCAAAAGGACAGGGGACTAAGAGATGGAAGGAAAGGGGAGTTGAGGGAAGGGGACAGTGCTAGATCTCAGGCATGCACCACCATACCTGGCTGTGTGCCTTTGAGCGTGCATGTGTTCTGTGTGTGCGTGCCGGGCTGAGGACAGACCCAAGACTTTCCCCATCTTACCCGGGACAGACACATGTTCTGCCATGGAGCTACAGCCCCAGTGCTGTTCTCTTAGGAGAGTGTTGACCAAATTCCCTTAGTGCAGCACGTGCTCAGGATTCTCCACCTCACCCAGGAAGCCCAACTAAACAGGATCACAAAGTAATTTCCCATGATTGCTATGTTGCGGCACTCCTACCCTTTCATTCAAATATTAAAGTGTGACATACAACATTTTATCATTGTAACCAATTAAAAGGGGCAGATATACGAGGTATAGTCAAACAGTACAGTGAATGTCTCAATTTTTTTGTTTGTTTTGGTTTTTGGGGGGTTTTTTTGGTTTTTTGAGACAGGGTCTCGCTTTGTGGTTCAGGCTGGCCCTGAGCTCAGCCTCCAACTCACATCACAGCAATCCTCCTGCCTCTGCCTCCCAAGTGCTGGGATTACAGGCGTGAGCCACCACGCCCGGCACTGTGGTGTGTGGTACTGGTTGCTGCTGGGTGTGAGTCTCCACGCCCAGTATGCTATGTGATTTCCGGGGATCGAACCCGGCCCTTGCGCTTGCAAGACAGGCTCTGGAACCACTGAGCTAACTCCCTGGCCCCTCAATTTTTAATATTTTTATCGCAGTAAGACACATTGGCATGCCCCCTCAGTTCTCTCTGCTCTGGACACACTTCTCCCACCCTCTTGCTGGCATCTGAAGCCGCTCTGATGTCCTCTT
>PVIR01019453.1:0-31833 GCA_004026965.1 Petromus typicus
AAAACACGGCTATAGTAGCCTCTCGGTGCCTGGATGGCTGAACAGTGAAACGAATCCCACAGAACCCATTGCCCCGGAAGCCCTTCTTCAGCAAACATCCCTTGGATTCTCCCGAATGAAAAGTTAACACTTTGGCATCTCTGAACCCGTCATGGGTGAGGTATTGCTTTGATTCCTGTGATGCCTCCAGGCATCTTTTTTCTCATTACAATACAAGGTACTTGGTTTCTTTCACCTAACAGCGCTATCTCCATTGGTCTCAACTTTACACTTGCTTTCTGCTAGGCCAAAATAAAATTATTTCAAATATTTCTACAGTAACTTTTGCCCCCAATTTTCACTATAAATATGACTAAAAGCAGCCAGAAGTACCTATACCCTTAATGTTGAGATATCTTGAAATTTCCTCTAGGATCTTAATCAACCACCCTTAATCTCAGTCTCAGGAAATAAACAAAATACAGACAAATTACCTGCCAAACTAACACATAGGATCTCTAATTGCCAATGGAGCCTTAGTTTCCAACTGAAACTTTCTGATGCTGAATTTTACTTTTCATGTTGCTATCAGCATTCTGGTCTTCTGAGATCTGAGCTCTGAGCTCTGACTCAGCATCATCTCTCAGGCCTAGATTTCTAAAACTTTTGAAATTCCTCCAGCAAACCAATTCCAAAGGTTTTTAAACCATATAGTCCTGGACAGTCATGAAGACTTCACTTCTCTAGGATCAATTTTCTGCTTTAGTCAACTTTCCATATGCTAAGGCATAATATCTGACATCCACAATTTAAAGGAGAGACTTAGGTAGGTTCCAAGTCTCCAAGGATTTATGGAAATTTATTTATTATGAGTTCATGATCAACTAGCTCCAAAGTGGGAGTATCACAGCAAAAGGATTTGGTGGAGCAAAACCTCTTAGTCCATAAAGATCAGGAAACAGCAAGAGAACAGTGCCAGAGAACAACAGCACAAGGACAACATACAGTAACCAAGATAATGTACTTTTACCCATATAGACACATCAAGATTCTTTTCTAATCTGCTAGATCTTTTAATTCCATGAAGTTGACATATTAGAATTAATGGTAACCCATGACTTTTCATGATTGAGTATATGATGAATGATCTGATTTCTTGATAGTAATGACAACTATTAAATTTTCTATCAAATGGCCCTGAGGCACGTGGCATTTAGGGCTAGAAGCACAAAGAAGTCTTCCTTTTGCCAGAGAGTTAGCTCAGTGGCACAGTATCTGCTTCACAAGCTCAAGGTCCCAAGTTAAATCGCTTTAACCAGAAAAAAGGGAAAAAAAAATCTCTCTTCAGTAGTTATAGTTTAAATAAATAAATAATAACAAATTGGTTTTTTACCCCAAATTAGTATCCTTACAGTTTTCAGTATAAACAGTATGCCAAACCCAGAGAATTAATAATAATGGAATAAACAGTAGAACTAATCATTATGTTCTAATATACTCTTCATCTGATTTTCTAGCTACAACTATATATGTTTTTTCTTTTAGTTAGACCTCTAGTTTTAAGTTAAAAAACAATTTCTGTAAAAAAAAGTTGATAATGGGCTGGGGAGTTAGCTCAGTGGTTCTGGCGCCTGTCTTGCAATCACAGGGCCCAGTTCGATCCCCCGGTTAACCACATACCATACTGGGCATGGAGACTCACACCCAGCAGCAACCAGTACCACATACCACAGTGCCCGGCGTGGTGGCTCACGCCTGTAATCCCAGCACTTGGGAGGCAGAGGCAGGAGGATTGTTGTGATGTGAGTTGGAGGCTGAGCGCAGGGCCAGCCTGAAACACAAATCGAGACCCTGTCTCAAAAAAACCCAAACAAAACAAAACAAAAAAACAAAGTTGATCATTTTAAACGATATAAAATTTATATTTTTTAGTAATTTACTTGCCTCAAATAAACTGGTCACTATAACTGAGAAAGAAACACAGAGACAAGTAGAAGAAGAGGGAGGGATGGAAAAAGAGGAGGGGGAGAGAGAGAGACAGAGAGAGAGAGACACACACACACAGAAAAAGAGAGAGAGACAGACAGAAAAAGAGAGAGTTTTTAAAGTGCTACAGAGTTTCATCTTGAATGATCACATTAACAACCTTCCAGGTGATAATCACCATCCTCTTATCCTCTCAGAAAACAGAGCTAAAATCTATAAGCATGAGAAATGTTATTTCTTCATTCTTTTGATATTTAGTACAAATGTAGAATCTCCCTTTGTTATTCCTTTGGGGCATAGTTTTAATAAGAGTTCTGAACATTCATTAATTATAATTAATTGTAATACTAACCTGTACAAATGTTAAAGAGAAGGCTTTAAAATCTTCAGCCAAAAGGAAGCAAAGGCCTTCAGCCATCTTTGCTTTGTTTCACAAGTATTTTTCTGGTTAGGAATCTGCTAAAGGCTGGTAGTCATGTGTA
Organism: Petromus typicus; assembly: GCA_004026965.1. Lineage (NCBI taxonomy): Eukaryota > Metazoa > Chordata > Mammalia > Rodentia > Petromuridae > Petromus > Petromus typicus. Next base: position 2,448 of record PVIR01019453.1, read on the forward strand.
AATCAAAAGGCACAAATTTCAGTTATGCAAATATAATTTCCCTAGAATATTTGATATATTTACATAGGACATGGAACACCTGCAGATATAATCAGTAAAAGAAATGAAAATTTATGCAAAGGAAGTTAAGCCTCTGACTTATCTATTTATTTATACAAATTGTCAGTTGTTTAATCAAGACACAAGAAAGAGGCAGGCATCCAAACAAGATTTCTTATTTATCCTTGTACCAACATGTTGTGGGTTCCAGTAAAGTGGAAATATTTGTACTTCATTCAACATCTAACACTAAAGAAAACACAAAGGCAGAAAAATTACAACTTTTGTCTCTACTGCCTCCAAAAGTCTCATTATGATTTCAACTCTCTTTTTCAAAACTGTAGAATTAAGGAAATGTCTAGGTCTAGAAAATTATACAATCTTCTCATTAGTTTTTCCAGTTAATCATATCAGGTGAAGAGCTGTTATGATCAGGATCAGTACTGACTACCACAGAGGAGTTTTAACAGTACTGATTCTAAACAGTTCCCTCCCTACTTACTGGGAAAGGATGGAGTTTAAAGAAACCAAAGAAATTTAGAAAGAAATTGGAAGAATAAGTGTATGTGCAAATAATTTGAAGAGGAAATTACACAAAGATTTAGTAGGAGGAGATGTAGTGACCTGGGAAAACGGCTGCTGATGAGTGGTTAATAGGAAATGAGGAACATTGTGTTCAAAGAGAGTAATAGGGAGTCATTTGTGTCAGTAAAGGAGATATGAAGAATACAGGAAGAAATAAAGAATGAGATAAACTAGTAGGAAATGAGCATACAGGAAGTCTTTTTTTTTTAGGTTTTTTTGAGACAAGGTCTCGTTTTGTAGTTCAGGCTGGCCCTGAGCTCAGCCTCCAACTCACATCACAGCAATCCTCCTGCCTCTGTCTCCCGAGTGCTGGGATGACAGGCGTGAGCCACCACGCCCGGCACTGTGGTATGTGGTACTGGTTGCTGCTGGGCGTGACTCTCCATGCCCAGTATAGTATGTGGTTACCAGGGATTAAACCCGGGCCCTTGCGCTTGCAAGACAGGCGCCGGAACCACTGAGCTATATCCCCGGCGCAAGGAAGTCTTACTAGAACAGTGGACCCAGGACTGGTGTCACTGTAGAATGTCTATAAATTTACAACAGACATCTGAGAGATTGGAAGTAAATGGCAGAGATTGACAGAAGAATTGAAACTTGGACGCTAATGAGAGTTTTCTATTATTGCACAAAATTAAAGAGAGAACCATTGGAGTGTGAGGGCTTAGAAAAGGGAAGAGGGCCTGGCAACTCTCAGGTCATTACTTCAGACTTCTGAAAGGCTACGAGCTGGGATTAAGTTTAAGTGCAAACAGAACACCGTAGCTCTTACAAAGACTGAAACACTCTCTGCCTCACTTTTCCATCAGTCTAAGAATTTGCCACAGTAAATCAGAGATAAATATTACATCAAGAACATGAAGGTCATTCAAAGGTTGACATTTTAAGTGCAACTTCCATAGACATTTTCCATTATGTACTTTAAAAAAGTTATTGGGCCTACCAGGTGGCAAGAGCAAATAGTCAAAATCAACCAAAAAAACGATAGAAACAGATACAGAGAATGACTCGATATTGTAACGAAAGGTAGACTTTAAAACATTTGCCCTTAGTACAGATAAAAATTAATGACAAGATGCAGAACAGAAAAATGGAATCAATAAATAAGACTCAAGTAAAAATCATAAAACTGAAAAGTGTATGTCACCATCCTTTTATCTAATCCCAGTTCTAACTCTATTTCTTTATAATTAAAATTAACCTAAATTTTGACTTCAACTAAAGCACTCATACATATTTTATCTTTTATTTTTCACAAACATTCTTTTCTCCATGAAAATATACAGTTGTTTAAATAGCAGTATAAAGAGTTCAATAAAAACACTAAAGTTGAAAATGACAACACTAGAGAGTGGAAAGAACTCCCATGTTCATCGACTGGAAAAATTAATGGTGTGAAAATGGTCACACTACCGAAAGGAATCTAAAAATTTAATGGGATTGCCTCCAAAACATCAACAACATTTATCACAGAACAAGAATAAACAATCCTAAAATTCAAATTGAAATGCCCCACAATAGCAAAAGCAATCCTAAGTAATAAGAGCAAGGCTACAGGCATCACAATATGGATTTCAACGTATAGTACAAAGTCATAGTAACAAACACTGCACAGGACTGGTGCAAAAAGCAGACATGTAGATCGAAGGCACAGATTGGAAGACACAGAAGTAAACCTATGAATCTCAGTCATCTGATTCAGATAGACACTGAAGAAAAGGCAACATCTTTAATAAATAATGCTGAGAAAATGACAGATCTCAATGCAGAAAATTAAAACCAGGTCTCTGTCTCTCATTCTGTACAAAAGTCAACTTAAAATGGATCAAAGACCAAGGAACAAAATCTGAAGTTTTGAAACTGTTTAAAGAAAACATAGATGAATCACTTGAACTCATGGGTACAGGCAAAGAACTTCTAACCAGGATCCCAGTGGCACAGGAAATAATTAATAGCAAGAATCAACAAATGAGACCATATCAAATTAAAGTTTTTCTGCACAGCAAAAGATATAACAAAGAAAAGGAAAAAAAATACAGAGTGGAAGAAAGTTTTGGCAGCTACTTTTCTGACAGAAGAAGAATATATGAAGAACTTGAAGAATGTAACAGCAAAAAAATCAAATACTCCAATCAGTAAATGGACAAAATAATTGAACAGACATGTCTCAAAAGAAGAGATACAAATGGTCAATGTGTATATGAAAAATGTTCAACATCATTACCCATCACAAAATGCAAATCAAAACTACCTTGCGATTCTATCTTACTCTTGTGACAATAGCTATCATCAAGAATACAAAAACCAGTAAAAGCCAGGATGCAGGGGAAAAAGAAAACTTCCACATTGCTGTTGGAAATGTCAATTAGTACAGCCACTATGGAAACTGATAAGAAGGCTCCTCAAAAGAAGGAACCATAGAATTACCATTTGATCCAGTTACACCACTCGGAGGTGTCCACCAAAAGGAATAGAAGTTAGTATACAGTACACTGTGAGTGCCAGCATGCACGTGTTTACAAAGCAACAATATTCTATAAACAATATATGAAACCAACCAACATGCTTGTCAACAGATAAATGGATAAGGAAAATGTGTTACACAGACACAGTGGAGTATCATTCACTAAGAAGAAAAAAACATTTTGTCGTGGAGGGATCTGGAGATCATCATGGTGAGCATAGTAAGCCAAATATCTCATGTTCTCCCTAATACAGGAAATCCAAAGAGGATGGAAAGAACGCAGAAGGGCGGCTATAATTTGACAATAGGAACTCAATATGGGTGAGGGTTTAAGGGTAGACAGGAGGGGGCATTAGTCTGATCAGAAAACATTGTACACATTAAAATCCTCCCCCCAAAATGTGAAATCAGGGGCAGAGTAGGATGGGAAGTTGGTCTGGAAATAATTAAAGTATGCTATATGCAAACAAATATGCTAAATGAAACCCATTAATTGGTGTAACCAATGTGTACTAATTTTAAAAAGATGTGAGGAAAAATAAATTATATTTTAAAAGTTCAATAAAGACATTAAATATACTGTGTATTATTTAAGAACCAAGTATAAATTTACTCATTAACTAAAACTGCTCATAAGGTCATAATTAGTGAAATATGTTTGAGATGGACTGTATAAGACTATAAACTAATCTGTCAATCACAAAGATTTAGAGTTTCAAAATATAACTAGATTCTTATTGCTTTATACTTTTTAAAAGAAATCCAGTATAATTCAATGTTCTCTGAGTGAATACCTCAGGTTCTTACTTGAGCTAATAAAATCATATTCCATAAAGTTAAATGACAAACAGAAGCCTAGCTGCTGTTTTTAACAGATGATTCCTAGCTACAAATGTATTTTTAAGTATTTTACAAGCTTATTATTAGGTCAGAATGAATCAATACACAAAAATAAACACATGCATACAGATACATAGGCATTTAATTGCTTGGTGGATTAATGAAATTTATTTTCCAGAAATTCTTAGAGGCCAGAGGTGGAGAGTGGTAATAATGAAGAAAGAGGAAAAAACATTATTTATTAAAATTTAAACCTGCTAGATCATTACCTTTATCACATTATAAATGACATTCAGAGCAAATTACATAATGTGATCATGATCACACAGCTAATAAATGCAAGTAACAGAATACTAATGTAGTTCTTTTTATTTATACCACACGTTCTTTCACATACGACATGATTTCTATATACATAAATACACAGGCATATGCATTTGATTTATGCCAAACTTGGTGAAGACATCATCTTATTAAGAGGTCCACAGAATTTATTTTTGAAGTCTACTGTCAAGTGGGGCCAGACAGTTCCTCAAAGCTCTGTCTTTTCAGAGATGTATAAAATTCTACACTACCTTTTCCCTTTACTACTTACAATCTTAATAGACAAATTTAACACAGGGTGTTCCACTACATAGCCTTGAATGTAAAGAGGAGTAGTACATCCATTAATTATAATAAATTACTTCAGTGAAACAAAAGAATAAAATGTCTTTATGTAAAGAACTATGAGTCATTCAATAAATGCATTACCTTTCTAATTTGTTTTTACATATTGTTGGTCCTTGAGCAAATTCATAATCTAAGAAGAGACATAAGGCTTCTTATGACCTGCCTTTCTTGGTTGGAATTGAGGGCAATGATGTAATATTTTAGCTAGAAGGTGAGCAGAATTAGCATGTAGACTAACTTCTCCTTACATTGAACTGGCCTAATATTCTCTAGTCATACATGCTCGTGAATAACAACATTTGATAACTTGACACATAATAGATTAAAAGCTGAAAGTCATCACCTCTTTATATTTTCAGAAGAATGCCAGCATTTTCCATTTTCAAGAGAAACCCAGTTACCTAACAAACATGAGTGCTCATTTGCTTCTCCCTCTAGTCCTCAGGTACAAATAGATAAGAGACTGGAGCTGAGGGCGAAGACACAGTGGAAACGGAATCATCTTCAATAGCATTATCATCATTATTTTTAATTTAAATCTTTATTGGTACATTATGAATACACATCATCGCATTCAACATTGAGAGTTTGTCCAGAATATGACATGACTTGATTCTCATTTTTCCCCTTTCCATCTTCCCTGCAACCCTCCCTCTATATACATAACCTTTGTTTCCTTTTTCATTACAGTCACATTCTTTTTCCCCTCGTTATTTACCCCTATACCCTCTTTCCTTTTAAATATTTTCTATTTGACAATATCAACTCACCATTTAAATTCCAAACTTGCAGTTAAAAATCTCCTTTTATTTATGCCTGACATCTATGAGTTTTTCTAGAATACAACAAAGTACAAGGAATATGTGATTGATACACAAAAGACAGGCAGAATTCTTGGAATACATTTTCATAATTCAAGTGGAAACAACAGAGGACTCTAGAGGGATTTTTGGTCACTTACCCATCTCCAGGAGGTCCACAGAACTAGGCTGTATATTACCTAACAAGAAACAACGCAAGTAGACAAAATGCCCAATTCACAGGCAGTTCTAAAAAACAAAACAAAACAAAACTGCAGCTGCATCCCAAGATTTAGCACTAAGCATGCCCAGATATAAACACTCCAACTTCCATCACAGTGGTACCAGGTGCATCAACTTCCAACTCCATTGTGCCTGCTGGAAAATCTCTCGTCTCTCTGGATGTATAGTCTCAAGTTCGTCGTTTTAGTATTCAAGTCTTCCCAGGGGACAATGGCATCCATGTAAGTGATATAGCTACACTCAAATTACAAGAAAGTGTGAAAGCCGTGTCCAGCTGTCTGGCCTCTTTAGTGGAAGATGGTAAGTTGGAACAGGATCAGAAATGGTAGTAAACGAGTCCACACACAATGCATGTAATAATTAATATCTGTTGGATAGTCTTCACTGCACCTGGGATTTTCTTCCTTGACAGTGTGTGCTTAATACTAGAGTCATAATGGATATTTCCTTGAACATCAATTCTCATTACTTGTTAATAGCTGAATTTCCTGTGTTCTGTCTCTCTTTATCTCTCTTTCTGTGTCTTTATCTCTGTCTATATCTCTATCTGTCTCTCCCTCTCTCTCTCTCTCTCTCTGTTGTTAAATTCAAGGGACACTGAGTTGTTTTTTGTTTTGTTTTGTTTTGTTTTTGAGATGGGGTTTAGCTAATTATGTAGGCTTGCCATTAACTTGCAATTCTTCTGCCTCAACCTCCCACATGGCCAGGATTACAGGAATGAACCACAGTGCCTGGCGCTGATACTTGTGTCTATGCTGAAGGATCATTACCTTATAAATATATAAGTGATAAAACTGCACCACTGGGCAAATGGCCATTATGCACAGTACTTAACAATGTAAGGGACACACTCTGGGTTCGCTTTCTACTTACACTTGTAAGTTCAGTGTTGGAACCAAAGAGTAACACTAGAAAAGGTTTTTATGGAAAAGCATTTATTAATTCAAATTTAATACTACTTATGATGACAAAGACACTGACAGAGTCAAAGATTTTTATAAAATGGTCACACAATGCCTAAGTTATGGAGAAACCATATTGTTGCCCCAAGATTATAAGGTCATCCATTACTGAGCTTTCCCAGCAAATAATCGTGCCAGCTGCCCTTCAGGATGAATAATTGTCTTGCTCTCTGGAGATCCAATCCACTCCCAGAAGCATGAGAAGTATATTTTCCAAAAGTTCCTTCAGAAACCATTCTATTAGCTTGTCCATAAGCAACTTTTGTATTTTTAGGCCCTAGGTACCAAAAGTTTCTAGTTCCTTTGGGAAAATTGTTTAGACAATAGGTGAAGAAAAAGGCTAGAGTGGGTGGAAGGAGTGGGAAGGCAAGAAGAGGATGTTACATTTGAAAGCAAGTAAGAGTATTATACTAAAAGCAATGTAATTAGCACAGGTGTGATCTATATGCTTCCTTAAACAAAACACTCCATAAAACAATGTTCTCTTGGACGATTTCAAGTCACTTGGATGACTTCAGCTTAATTTTACACTTAATAACTTTATAGATTAGACTGTATAATTACAACAGTTACCGCTGGTTGCTTTGGAAACACAAATGGATGTCTAATACAAAGTCATTACTACTATCATTGATGAATTGCTGCTGTCCTTCATAATTATCTAGATGCTGGGGCCTTCTAATAATTTTAACATGAAGAAATGAAATATTTATCTCTTTTAAGTAGTAGTTTGGGGCATCATAAAGGCAATACATTCAGCAAATATTTGATAAATGTTTACTGCTTGTCAAGGACTGCAGTAGATAGAAGGGCTGATAAAATGAATAAGACAAGCTCCCTCAGAAAGGTCACCACCTGATGGAAAATACAGTCACAGACACTGCACTAATCCAGCATCATAGGCAATGTGCACATAATAGAACAGAATCACGCCTCCAGGTTAGAGAATTGCTTAAAGGAGGACATAGATAAGCTCAGCCTAGTAGTTTTCCAGGCAGAAAAGACAAGGTCATTTCAGGGAAGGAAACAGAGGCAAACTAGCAAGAAAGAGCACAGTGTAGCTAGAAGGAAAAAACCCCATATAATTCTGTGTTGCTAGAACACTGGGTACATGTTGGGAAGACACAAGAGATGAGGTTACAGAGCAGGGTGTGTCTAGCTTGTGAAGCACGTTAATGTTATGCTTAAGAAGTTTGGACTTTTTCCTTTCACTGAGGGAAGCCAAAGGAGAGACTGTAAGAAGTACGTACTGACATAGTCAGACTTGTATTTCCTAAATACGACCCTGGCAATTGCATGGGGCAGCAATTAACAAAGGAGTCTGGAATCAGGGAAACCAGCAAGACTTTATTCCAAAAAACCAACTGCAACACAATTACCTGAAAACTGTTCAGCTAGGAGAGTCTGATGCTCAACACCCCATAATGATAATGTTCCCTGACACTTCTGGCTTCTTCCCAATCTGCACTCACATCTATTTAGTTCCTTTTAAGTTCATGACCTTTGACTCCAAGTTGTACAGCTAAACATCTGCTCTTTCTACATTATAAGCTCCATTCCACCATCAGGTTTCTTCTATCTTGTTTACGTAAGAGAATAAAAGCACCTGATAAGGGACTGGGGATTTAGCTCAGTGGTTCCGGGGCCTGTCTTGCAAACGCAAGGGCCCGGGTTCAATCCCCCAGTTCACCACATATCATACTGGGTGTGGAGACTCATGCCCAGCAGCAACCAGTACCACATACCACAGTGCCGGGCGTGGTGGCTCACGCCTGTAATCTCAGCACTTAGGAGGCAGAGGCAGGAGGATTGCTGTGATGTGAGTTTGAGGCTGAGCTCAGGGCCAGCCTGAACTACAAAGCGAGACCCTGTCTCAAAAAAAAAAAAAAAAAAGGACCTGATAAATAGCTGGTATCTGATACTATGAGCGTAGACACCTGGAGCGCAGGTTTACCAGTGCAGGGAGCACATTCTATTCAACCTACTTGTGGTAGAAGGCAAGGGACTTCGATGTGGACTACCTCCTAACTTTGCCCAGCCACTAACTTCGCCTGAACCATTCCCTGCCTTCTGTACTCAGCTATGTCTCTCATGTTCTTGCCATGGACTAACCAAACTCTCATGGGAAACTATAAATGAGAAATTCATTCTTATATCAGCTCTGGACTGGGATTACAATGTTCATGGAGTTGACTCACTGGAGAATGAGAAACTAGCCCAAAACAATCTAGGTAGATTCATATGGTTAGCCCTGCTAGGTAGGAAAACTTACCTAGAAGTCAGCTCAATATCACACAGAAAAGTAGGTGCCACCAGGACAAAGGGGCAATAATGTTATGAATTTAAATGGGCAGTTCTACTCACTGGCACCAATACAAGTCAGGCATAGACAGAATTATCATAGACCAGTCAAAAATACTGTGGCTGTCATTGCTGAGTCAAGAGGCATTTGAAGTTGGTGTCAGTGATAAGGTCTGGGGCATTAGGCAAGTCTAAAAGATTTGAAGTTTGATTGAGACACAAGACACAACTACAATACTCAAACCTGAAAGAGAATATAGATTTACTGGCAGAAAGTCATTCTATCCCCTCTTGCCTCTTGATCATCTCCAGTCTAAGTTGCTTTAAGAAAAAGTGTGATGAGGTACTCTTTGTATCCAGTGGTTAAATGCACCCATGGGAGTGGCCTAGGAAACTTCAAATAGGGAAAGGAATCAAACTTTTATTGCTTTATTGGACAGAATTGCCTAACACAAGTATTACTACCAACAACTGGGCCAAGCACATGGAAAATGAAAGCTGACACGATTGTGGGTGGGCCTTTGGATGTATCTTTATGCACTGTCATTGCTACTTTTATGTCTGACACTATAGTAGGAAACACCTCTGTTTCATAAGTGCCAGAAAGGATTCTCCCAAATGGGAAGAGCTGCATGCACAGAAGTTCCAGTGGAAGATGTGAACTTCTCATCAGACAATCCTTTAGCCCATCTCAAATAGGGCCAACCAGCACTAACGGTCCCTTAGAGCTGTGTTTCTGTGGCTGGTTTTCTCTCCTGCAATCTCTGGGAAAGGAGCATTCAACTGAAAACCCCCCACTAGAAGCACCTTTGGGATTGTGGATTCATCACTCCACTGATGTGGCCAACATATATACTCTTTTTGGATGTAGCTACTATCTTTACTCTGAGCTCTTATTAACAGTGAACCTCCAGTCCGTGGAGACTTTAATTCTCTAGCTTGATAATTCCACTGTGAGCTGGATCAATTCAGACACAAAATTAACAAAATGTGAAAGGGTCAACTAGCCTCCCTTGTCAAGTGGAAATGTTAGTCAACAATATAGCCAAGCTGGCCCAAGTTGTATCTTGTCTCATGAAGAAATGACAACTCACTTTCTGGGGAAAACCTTATTTCCTCTCCTTTTTCCCTTTCATTCTTAGGTATTTTATTTCCATAGCTTAAGGCTTTACATTTTTTTATAAGTACATATTTGCAGCACATGCAGTTTGGAAATCTTGTTTCTGCTACATTGACCAAAGTGAAGCCACAGTGAGATCTTTATTTCGCAGGGTTCTTCTTAATAATTAGGCCTCATTCATTTCTGGCTCAACTAATCTGAAAACAAATGGCATCCCCTGGGATGTTATAGTATTGCAGCCTCAGTACCATCAATTAGGAACCAAGCGTAGACATGGTTACTATTTTAAATGGGTATGATTCAAAGTTGCTTTTTATAGTTTTGTCCAATACTGTGTGCTGAACTTTGTTCTTTTTTTTTTTTTTAATAATTCTTGTGCTATTGCCAGTAGGATGGCTTCTCTTCAGGGAGCGGCAGGAATAAGTTGAGCTGCTGATTCAAGCTTCTGGGTTACTCATGGAGAAGCCCAGAGTACAAGTCATTTCTTCCACAAGGACAACTAAAATCATCCGCTCATCAAGTCTGTGCCATCCAGACCCACACCATCTCTGTCCAGATCAGTGATCTTAACCATCACACAATGGAAAACAGTAAAACATCCTATTTCTGGTGCCAAGACTACTGTTTCATGCTAGATTTGTGACTCCTGCTAAACTTGTACCTGTCTGTCTTAAAATGAACGAAGTCAGGTGAAAGGGGACAATGTTGAGATTGTAACAAAAAAGTAAGGAAACAAATTTTATGTATATGGGGGGGTGGTAGGGTGGGTAGGGCTATGGGAAAAAATGAGAATTAAGTTGTGTCTTATACTGGTACAAATCCCCATTATGGAGTGCAATCATGATGTGTATATTTAATGCACCAATAAAGATTTTTAAAAAATGAAAACAAAAAAAATGAACGAAGTCACCCTGTGACCTGGACTCCACCTGCTGCTGGTTAGGCCAACCACAGGTGACATTGGGATTTTTCCCATTGTTGGAACCATCAGTTGTTTCTTTCCTCCACTAATGCTCTCACAATTCCCAGTGTTATTGCTCCAGTACCATCAGCAAACAGCTGTCACATCGTTGTGTCTCTTGAAATTAATATACAAACATTTTTAGTTTTAGTCTTGAAGCGTATAGTATTTCTTACAAATGTCACTTGACAAGGGGATGGTTGTCAAAGTATTTGCTGGGTTTTTCAATCTCCCTATCACCCATGGGCACAATAGATTTTCTCCTCACTTAGCATAAGCATACTGTATTTTTAAAAAAACAATTCAAAAACGTTTCTGATTCCACCTCTCTTTAACATGGGTTAAAGGACTCTGCTAAACATGAGTTAGCAAAGAAGTTTGTGAACTAAATGTGGCTATTCCCAGAAAGGAATTACCTTCTCTCAGCTACTTGATTAGGAATAATTAGGATGAAATGGGCTAAGGCCTGCACAGATCTCTCCTGAAATTTGGACAATCCATTCTGACCATTCCTGGATGCAATGATTTTTTTCCCCCTTTCTTCTAGGGTAACCTCAAGACAACCTGGTTGATATAACCTTCAGGTAGCAGCACGCCAAAAAGGGCCTCAAGAATACAAACTTAGTTGTGCCACAACTACATAGTTTTCTATAAGGATGACATGGCTCTAGATCTCAAAGACAATGACCAGTTAGTTGAGTAGTTTACTTGCTAAGAGGCCAATGCAAGCCAAAGGAGGGGACAAAGGGTCCCTAACACTTTTATAAGAAAGTACATTTATTCTTTTGCATGGAATCTTCTGGGTAAAAGACTAAGGATGAGACTTTAAAAGAAGATGAAGTCAAAATGTCTAGTGTGGGATAACAATCTTGTGCAGTGGAGGAACAGCTATAATCTGCTCTTCAGAAAGGAAACCACTGGAACTCAGTATATATGGGGAGGAAAGATATTAGTGATCTATGGAGCTCAGAACCACCGAGAGCTTCTCTCAGAGAGGAAAACACTCCAGTGTGGTTCCCCTCAGTTACCAAAAATGTCTACATCGGCTGTTCTTCACTAGATGGTTCTAACCTCATTTTGGCTGTTCCTTCCTTTCATCTTCCTGAGAAATCAGAGAAGCAGCATGAATAAGCCCTGCGTCTACACTTGCTGTGCAAAACTCCTGGCTGAGCTCCTGGGCCTCTTTACCATCCCGACAGCCATAGCTGATTGTCATTTATTCCGTGGGTCAGACAAATGCCCCTCAGATGGTGCTGTGGATAAAAAGGGCAGGCTGGACTCTCCAGCTGTTCCCTCCACAAGTCGGATGAGACTCAGTTACTACATAAATATGGAACTCTAAATTGACTGGGAGGCTATACTGGAAGTACCATTAACTGTACCCTGACTGCTATCGGTCTCACTTATAGGATCCTAAAGATGGTAAATACAGTCACTTCCTAGGAATGTTACTTCCTGTGTGGAAACTGCATTAACTCGCCTCCTTCCTCAAAGCACAGAGTTTCCTACCTTAAAGGTTCTTATAAGAGACCACAAAGCATTTTTTAAAATGCCACTTATGGATCATGTAATCCTCATATAACTGTAAAAATCTTTGCCAAGAGAGGCTACTCTTTGTTTTTCAAGGGAAAATTTCAAAGGGATAACTGATATGTTGTTTCTGTGCACCCTCAGGACAATTTCCCCAAGGTGGGGATTTCTCAGTTAGGAAAAGAAATACAAAATATTTCCTTGACTTCAGCTAAACTGATCAGTGATATCATTTTAGATCTGAAAGGGTTTAAGGTCAAGCTTAATTAGCTGACCACAGTTGGTACGGATGACAGAATTCTACATTTCTTTCCTGTAGTCCAAGGAAGAATATTCCCAAGTGTTTATATGTCCTACTGCACCTGGATTAATGCTTCATGCCAAACAATTCAGAAACACCTCAAAAGTGGACATAGATCACTTATTGGATTTATAGATTTAATGGGGTCTGAGACCTCAGAGACATTGTTTAGGTCAATACTACAGAAGGACGCCCTCTTGTTGCTTGAAGTTCTTATGACAGCAGCGTTGCTTACATTCTACACACAACTACTAAGAAGATTTGGACTTGACCTCTCTCAGATTGGTCAGTGTGCCTGATAGAGTGTCACACTCAAGGGAGAACTCACGAGAAGTCAAGACAGTGTGGAAGTATGGAGAAGGTATCAGCGGGGAAGAATAGTCCACGGCTTCTGCCCATCATGCGCCCAAAGTATTGATGCTGTATGAGACCATTTTGAGCATCTGCAAATGTTTGTACAGCAAACAGTCTTGGAAGATAGAGACAGTGTTTCTGTAACAAAAAGGAGAGATAATCTTTCTGCCAATTAGCAAGAATTTTAATTCCCGAAGCTAACATTACTCTCCTGTAATACCAACCCAACTATGAGCGCAGATACCATCTGGCCTTGTGGCAATAAAGGTTTAGGAACCAAGCACAAATTTTAACACTCTGGCTTCTGCCATTGTCCCAAGTAACTGGTTTGCTTATTTTGGTTTTGTTTTTTCTTTTATCTTAACCCAAAGTCTTATATCTTCTGTAATCAAAGTTAAATTGTAGGATTATAAGTAAAGTAAAATTTCAGACTTTTCAATGTTCTTAACAACTACTCAATGAAAATTAGGCAAATACTGCAGTACTCATGGGCTCTGTCACTGATCTCCATAATCCTTTAATGGTAGAACTATGCATTTTGTAGTTGAAAAACAAAGATATAAACATTGTTATTTTCCAATTAATAATATTTTAGGTTCCAGAATTAACTGACCTCAGGCCAGGAACCAGTGTAAGGAAATAACAAGTGCAATAATATTTGGAAGCTGTGAATATATAATATTATATATAATATTTGTGAATCTGAGCTGTGAAATGATTTTACAGTATCATAATACATTCCTGTATTGTAGCAGTCCCTTTTCCACTTTATGTACCTTTTAAACTTCTGCATATAATTAGCATAATAAAGTAAAAAAGATATTATGCAGGGCCAGGGAGTTAGCTCAGTGGTTCCGGTGCCTGTCTTGCAAGTGCAAGGGCCCGGTTTGATCCTCGGTAACCACATATCATACTTGGCGTGGAGACTCACACCCAGCAGCAACCAGTACCACATACCACAGTGCCGGGCGTGGTGGCTCACGCCTGTAATCTCAGCACTCGGGAGGCAGAGGCAGGAGGATTGCTGAGTTTGAGGCTGAGCTCAGGGCCAGCCTGAACCACAAAGCGAGACCCTGTCTCAAAAAAAAAAAAAAAAGGATTATGCAGTTGTAGAACCAATTTTGCCAATTATTGTCTGGGCAAATGACATTCCACTGCTTTAGACCTCAGAATCTTCATCTTTAAAATGTGTATTGGAATAGGAGAAATGAATTGGTCCTGCTAGGTTATTTAGCTAAGTTTTTCTCTCTAGTTCTTATTTTCACTTAAGAGTACAAGCAATTTATAGCCAAGATAGACAAATTATGAGTCTATTTTTTTCCTCCTTGACTCAGCAGAAGGTTTGACACAGTAATAAAGATTTCCAGGACTGTCCACTTGACTCTGCACGTGTGGGCAGGATCTGCTTTAACTCTCTTTGATCTGGGATTTTAATTTTTTTTTTTTTTTTTTTTGAGACAGGGTCTCACTTTGTAGTGCAGGCTGGCCCTGAGTTTAGCCTCAAACTCACATCACAGCAATCCTCCTGCTTCTGCCTCCCGAGTGCTGGGATTACAGGCGTGAGCCACCACACCCGGCACTGTGGTATGTGGTACTAGTTGCTGCTGGGCGTGAGTCTCCATGCCCCATATTGTATGTGGTTACCAGGGAATGGAACTGGCCCTTGCACTTGCAAGACAGGCGCCAGAACTACTGAGCTAACTCCCCGGCCCATGGGATTTAAATTTTAAGGAGTTCACCTCCTGTGAATGAAATGTAAGACAAACATTCCTCACACAGAAGGTCTTTTCATTTGCTGCCTTCACAACTCACAGCCATCTTTCCTTTGGCCAACATGTTACACAAACAGGAAAGTTAGTTGCTTTCCTATTTAACCCAGGACACCACTTTGCCAAGGTCGTGCTGCCCTTGCCCAGGCTGGTTGGGGGGAACACACCCATTGGCTTGGACTGTCCCAAGATTTTTTCTGAGCACAGTTCAGTAGCTATAGAAAATGAAAGGATGAATCTCATTCATTTGTCTATTCATTTAAGGCTTTTCAGACCTACCACAGTTAGTCGGTGCAAAGATTCATTATTAATAAAACCTTCTACCTGGCCACCAGGATCTCACAATCACTTAGGAGAGGCAAGTTATCTAAGGAGAACTATAACAGTGGGATGCAAAGCGACATTGTGAAGCAGATCAAGGCACAACCAGCCCTTCAGTAGGAGCCCTACAAAGCTTCCCAGAGGAAAGAATGGGGAATTCAGAGGTGAAACTAAGCAGCAAACAAACGCGGATGTTCAAGGAAAAGAAAGAACATACGACAACATGGAAGATGATCCAAGACAGGGTCAATAAGGCTGGAGTATAGCCTTAGGACAGAAGTCGTAGGAACCATGGATAGGAAGGGAGGAAAGTGCTGGAGCAAAATGTGAGGAGTTGAAAGATTCAAACATTTGAACATAAGAAGAGACTGTGGGGAAGAAGGGAGATTACCGCTGCATCGAGACTTTAGGGAAATTAAGGCTGATTTCTAGATGAGAATGTAAATAGGAAGGCTAGTCTGGATCTTGTCCTCCTTCTAGAAGGTTATACAAAGAGGAAACAGATGCAAAGGAAACTAAGACTGTAAAAGAAGTATGGAAAGACAAGAATTTGTTCTGGCACTAGCAGGTAAGGTAGGAATAATGTTTCAGCAGGATGATGGTCAGCAATTTATGTTTATTCAATCTGTCCCTTCTTCCTTTGTTCAAAAACATCACAAAATGATAAATTACACATTAGTTCTTCATTTAAAAACCACACAATTTAAAACAATTAAAAGAGTGTAAACATTGGGAAATAACAGATACTGAATATATGTGTACAGAATGAAAAAATGAGTAGGTATCAAAAGAAAAAAAAGAAATGCAATACAATTAGTATAGAAACAGAAAGACATGCTATCTGGGTTTTTGAGGGTCCTAAATAACATGGATCTGAATATGGAGACTGGTGGAGGTGAAGAAGTTCACTCTCTCTGAAAGGAAACCATTAGTCACATCTTAGAGGTAAGAAAAGATAGGAGCTAAGGCAGGAAGTAGAAAGTCTCTCCTGGAACACGCAGTAAAATAAAAATTGAAACATTAAAACAAGTGCTTCTTTCTTTAAGTTTTCTTTGGCCTTCTACATCGAAATTAGTATTATTTATTACCTTGGGTAAAAGACAAAACATTTCACAAAGTAGCCAGCATTAAGGGAAAAAAATGTGAAGAGAAGGAAAGTAGTCTTACACAGTCCTGAGCCCTAGGGATGGGGAAGAGAACACAATAAATTTTCTTAAACTCCAACCAGGGTTGAAAATGGTTGTGGAGAATGAGGCCTAGAAATTCCTGCCAGCTCAGGAAAAGGAGGATGTAGTATCACCCACAAAGGGCCTGTGACCTAGAGGAAGAGACTTTTTTTGTTCTAGATATACCTGATAAAGTGCACTATGTATTTTTCTTTGTGAAACTTAGCAATCCATCCATGAATAAAGTGTCTCTTTCTGGGTGTTAGGACAACACCAAACATTCTTCTCACTCTAATTCCCAGATCTACATTACATCTGGGGAGAAGTAACCTGTAAGGAAAAGAGCTGCTCTGAAGTTAAATTCAAGTAAGCCTAAAATATCCAGAAAAAAAAGTTTACTTTAATTGGCTAGGTTTACCTTCTGACATTAGCAGAAAAAAAAAAATAGAAATTCTGATATGTATAGAAAAATTAAATTTCTTTTTCTGATAGGTTTATAAGTGTGAATTTAAGATGCCACTACAAGTAAAGAGAATCATGACTCTAACCACAAGGTCCTGCTTTTTAAATACGACTCCTAATGCCAGAAGCCAACCACAGCTTCTGAGAAAACGACTGATTCGCAATGTTGGAAGAGAAGATTGAAGGTGATTCTGGGATACATTGATGCACCAGAAATCAAGGAAGCTTCTCAGGACAGATAAGATTATGTTAAAAAAAAAAAAAAAGGCAATGAAACCTTACTGATGGGGTTTCCAAAGCCCAAGCTGTGAGAATTCAAGCATCTAAGAAAATCCATGAGCTCACAATCATATTAAAAAACAAAAAAAACAAGATAAAAGTGCTTTTTCATCATCAGTGGCAGCATTGATGTCAGCTTCTTACCTTGAAAAGTGGTCATTTTAAAAGATAAGACTGTCCTCTCTTCCCAATAAAAATTTATAGCAATGAAATGAGTTGAACAAGAAATTCCAGTGTGTAGAAAAATGACAACTATATAAGGAATGAAAAAAATAAACATTAGCTGCTTTTCAATCTGATGAAATTATAAATTCAGGAAAGCCTTATCAACTGCTATTAAAATCATGATTGTTAATGATCTCCATATAAAACTAAGGATAGGTGATTGTGCTTGATAATGTGAGTGGGCCTTTTAATTATTTGAAAGGATTTAAGAGCAAAATGGAGTCAAGGTACATCCATTTACCTAGAAATGTCTCAAATTTATCCTCCTTTATGGCTAAGTAGTACTTCATTGTATATTTTTTAAAAACTCATATCTTCTTTACTCATTCTTTGGTTGATCAGGATTCGGGTTGTTTCCAAATTTAAAAACTGCTGCTACAAATATGGGTGTGCGTGTACCACTGTGGTGATATGACACTTTAGATTTTTTTATATATAAGCAAATACATTTTTAGATCATCATATATCTATCCAACCAAATATAATTCAATGTAAATGTGTTAATGTCCTACCGTATATAATTTTATTATTACTGTGATTTTTTGTGCTGCTAATATTATTCAAGCTCACACTGTAAACAACCCCAGAATATTGTTTTAGTTACTTTTCTCTCATTGCTAAGACAAATACTCAAAACCCGAAGTATTTTTTCATTCTATACACATATATTCATTTTTTCATTCTGTACACATATATTCAGTATCTATTACTTTCCTTTTCCTGTTTTGAAAAGGAAAGGGTTTCTTTGGCTCACAGTTGGTAGAGGTTTCAGTGCATAATCAGCTTCTCCAAGACTGTGATAGTTAACAGTCATTGCAGAGGAAAAACATGATCCACACAAGGTCGAGAGGGCAACAAGGGAGAACCAAAGTTTTTAATTCTTTTAGGAAGAAACCAAGAAGGAGAATAGCTGGGTCAAATGAAACCTCCAGTTTTAGTTCTCTGAGGAATCTCCACGTTGGTTTCCATAGTGGTTACACCAGTTCACCCTCCCACCAACAGTAGAGAAGGCTTCCTTTTTTCCTATACCTCTGCCAAGATTTCTTATTAGCTGATTTCTTTTTTCATTTTTTTTGGAGACAGGGTATCACTTTTATAGTTCAGGCTGGCCCTGAGCTCATTATGTAGCCCAGACGAGCCTCAAATTCATAGCAGTCCTCTTGCCTCTGCCTCCAGAGTGCGGGGATTATTGTGTGAGTGACTACACGCAACATTGTTGTACGTGGTTACTGGGGACCTTGCACTTGTAAGGCAGGCATCAGAACCACTGAGCTAAATCCCTGGACCTTGGCTGATTTCTTTATAGCAGTCATTCTTTCTGAAGTGAGATGGAATCTCAGTTATTTTAATTTGCATTTCTTGAACGTCCAGTGATGTTGAATGATCTCTCATATGCCATTTGTACTACTTCATCAGAGAAATTATTCATTTTGGATGTTCATTTTTTGATTGGATCTTTAAATTTAGGGGGTATGATTCATTCTGAGCTCTTTATGCATTTCAGATATTAGTCTTTTGAGGAATAGCTGGCAGAAACATTTTTTTCCATTCTGTGGGTTGTCTCTTTACTTTCTTTATGACTTTCTTTTGCTACACAAAAGCTTTTAAATAAGGTGAGATCCCACTTGTTGATTCTTTGTAATAGTTCCCATCCAATCATGGATTTGTTCACAAAGCCTTTGCCTACACCTATGTCTTCAGAGTTCTACCTTTTCTCTTCCAGCAGATTTAGGGGTTCTAAATCTGGAGACCATATGGTCTTTATTTCTTCAGTGAAATAAAGTGGACGTACATGTATAAATAGTGTATTGTTTCTCTGGTGTGAGAAACCAGAAGTGTAAGGACTAAAACGTATAATCGACACTAAGAAACAAGAAGAAAATGTTTAAAAGAGAAAGGGAATTAGTCAAGGGGAAGAAGTATAGAAATAAAGGAAAAGAAAAAAATAAGAAAAGAAGGAAAAATTGAAATGAAGCTTTTGTAAGAAAGAAAGGAAAAAGGGATTAATGGGGTTGGGGAATGGGGAAAAAAGAATTAAGATACATCATGTGCACATACAAATTCCCTATAATGAATTTGATCATTATGTATATCTAAAAGTTACCAATAAATTAATTTAAAAAGAAGGTAAGAATGAAACAGATTAAAAAATCATGAACTAACTATATACTATTTACCAGAGACTCAGATACACAACTATGTTTAGATTAATATTTAAAAGACAGAATGAAAAATGGAAGGGTCAACATAGATATTTCTTGTAAACAACACAGAAAAGGCAGATGAAATAGTATATTAATATCATAAAAATAAGCAAAAATTATGAGAAAGATTGACATATATAATGATAACAGTTTCAAGGTGACATAATATGTAAAAGAACATGTTTTGAACTGAAAAAGGAGAGTTCAGATACAGTAGTTGGAAGTTTCATTGCTGGATTTCACTAATGGATAGGATAACTCAACAGAAGATTAGCAGGATAACTCTACTGTTCAAGATAATAGACTTGAACAACACTGAACAAATTAAAATCAACAGACATATACAGAACCCTTCACCTAATAAAATCAAACTACATCTTTTTTCAAGTGCACATGGAACTTGAGAATTGATAGTATATAATAAAACTTCTACATCACGAATGTTCATAGTAGTATTTTTATAGTATCCAAAAAGTATAGACACCTAAATGTCCATTATCTGATCAGTACATCAACAATTAATGAGATATTTGTACAATTACACATTATTTTGCCTTAAAAAGGAATGGAACAATGTTATCTACTGCAACGTGGATGAGTTTTATAAACATAATTCTAAATGAAATAAATTGAACAAGAAAGGTCACCTATGATTCCATTCAGATGAGATGTCCTGAGTAGACAATTCCACAGACACAGTATATATGGTTGTTCGCCCTAAGATAAGGTTGGAATGGGGGTGACTACTTAATAAACATGAGGTCTCTTTTTGATGCAGTACAAAATTCTGCAAATATATGATGGTTGTATAACAATGCGAACATACTAAATGCCACTGAATTTTATGCACTTAGCTAAGTACTAAATATTATGTTCTGTGAATCTTATATTTCCATGAAAATTAATTTTAAAAGGTGATAAAAGCAAAAACAAACAGAAAGAAAGCAAAATAGAGGTTTCCTTGAAGAAGAAGAAGAAATTCTGTCTCAAGACAATAGCAGTACTTCCTTCTCCACTTTCTAGTTGGTCATTCTGCTTTACAAAGTTCAGATTTGCCAGCCTCACATATCCATATATCAATTCCTCACAATTTACAGTGAATTATATCTGTGGATATGGCATGTTAGAATGTATCTGTGGATATGGCATGTTAGAATGTATGTGTATATATGTATTAGACATCATAGATAGATTTGATGTACAGTCATCAAACACATAACGATGGGGATACATCTGACACGCGATTTTGCCATTGTGCAAAGATCACAGAGTGTTCTTATACAAATCTTCATCACGTAGACCAAACATCCCACAAACTTAAAGGGGAAGGATTAATTTTTGCTCACAGTTTCAAGGAATTCAGTCTGAGGTCCTCTGGTTTGAAGGCAAGAACATCACAGTGCCCAGTTTGTGGTGACCAGGAAGGACAGACAGGGAACAGCACCAGAGAAGAAAGGTCAGGGACCAGACACAGATCACAAGGCCGTGATCTCATGACCCACCAGATACATCCTGAAGTGTGCTTTACTAATGCCCTACACAGCTCTAAAGTCAATCAAATGTGAAATGAACCTCAATCATCATATAGCTCAATCACTTGAAATGGCCTTTGATTCAGTTGGGAGACACAGGAAACAAGATATAGGAGGTGAGTGCTAGCATGACACACCATACTGTTTTACAGCAAACTTTGCTTTCATAAGTTCAGAGATATATTCTAAAATAATGAGAAATATATAAGCCAGTAACATCATTTATTGTTATCAAGTATTATGTGCTGCACATAATTGAATGCACTACACTTTTATACAACCAGCAGTAATGTAGGTTCATTTACACCAGCATGAATACAAACACATAAGGAATGTTCCACATCCAGACTAGAGGGTAACTCATTGTCACTGGGTAACAGGGACTTTGCAGCTTCATGACAGTGGTACCTGGCATCCAGTGTCGACTGCACAGCTGTTGTGTTCTGTATGACTTATACACAAACTAGCTCTCAAGAATAAATATTGGAGACAATTGAAAACTTTTGTATTTGTATTTAACTAAATAACTGTCAGTTTTGAAAGGCAGGATAATGTGTGTTTGTCAGTGGAGAAAAATAGTCACACTTTTTAGAGATCCCTTCTGAAGTTTTTCATAGGGAGAGGTCATAGTATCTCTTAACTTTTATCTATTGATCAAATACACTTGAAATCAGACTTTTCTGAGGAGACTGACTAATATTCCCAGGACTCAGCCTCATGGTTATAACTCTTATTATCTGTAGCATAGAAAGAAATATTTGACACAATTTAGCCTAATATTTACTGGAGTTAACTTCAGGATAAGTTGCCTTAAATATTAAATGAGAATTGAAATCTGTAAAAGAGATGGTTCTTGTGCCCTGGGGGACCAGAGGTGGTTTGTTTCCAGGGAATGGAGGGCCAGAAACATATGATGTGATATGGGTGATTCAGTATGTGAATTTTTCCAACTCAGCCCTTATTTCCACATGACACCCAAGGACACCATGCTTCAGAACACCGACTCTTTGAAATCAGCTATAAAACTGTCATTTTTTGGCTGTTGGTATTGTTTTCTTAAGAGTACAGATGTGCTGGCCAAGTCACAGTGTGTTCTGACCAAAATTCTCCCATACAACTGAAATGACAAGATATTTTTCCTTCCCTTCCTGTCATTAAACTGCAATGAAGTGTTGGTGACCTAACTGTTATGGTTACCATTACTGCTATGGTGACAGTCCTATACATTCCAAAAGAAGAAAAACTTGTCTGCTCTCTCCTATCCTTTAAAGTCCTCTTTCACCAGCAGAAAGTGGATTTATTTTGTTAATGTAAATCATTAAGTGTTTTTGTACCTTCTGCAATTTAGTTCAGTGTTGAATAGTATTTTCATATTATATGCATAGTAGTTTGCATGGGGAGAGAGTCAGCTTTCTGTTACTGCAAGAAATACTTGAGACAATAAACTTATAAAGATGAAAGGTTTATATTAACTCACAGTTTTACAAGTTTCAGTCTGCAATGAGTTGTTCCCATTGCTTTGTACTTGTAACCACATGACACATTCTGTCAGGGAACCTGTGGTGTGACACAATTGCTTACCTCATGGCCATGATGCAGGAAAGGAGAAAAAGAAAAGGGATGAGGGTCCCACAGTCTCCTGCAGAGTACATGCCCCAAAATAGAAAACTTCCCATTATGCTTCACTCTTTAAAGTGTCTCTCACCTTCCATTTGGATCAACGTGGGATCAAATCCTTTATGACATGATCCGTTGAATCCAAAGTATAGCTCATCGTATCTTACAAAATTTTCCTATATACATTTATTTTTCTTGACCTTCACAAGACTCCATAACATTGGCAGGCTGGTGACTCTTTTTTATATGGTAGGAAAGTGGCAGATAGTATCAGTTGCCTACCGACATCATTCATTACTTTATTTCATTTTCATTGTTAAAAAAAATCTTGATTGTATTTGAGAGAAATCTCTCATTTCTCCATCGAGGTATTTGTTTTCCTAGCTCTGCTGCTAGGGGTGTATAATAAAATCCAGGATGACGACTCATAAAGAACAAATCTATTAACCTTTCTGAGAATGCTCTGTATGTTCCTTTTCTGTTTTAATTGGAAGGATTATTGGGCTATCTTGGTCTTCAATTCTGTTTTCTGCCTTATTTGAGAATCTCTTATCTTGTATATGATGGCAGCTACTATCGCCAGGATGTCTCCAGGGAAAAAAAAGCTAAAAATGCCAGAAATATTGGTTCAGTAATTAGTCAATAATTTCTCACTTGACTAAGAAGTTGTGTTTTCTATTCATGCAGCCAAATGAATTTTCAACCAATTCTGAGACAATTCTAAAGTCACACAATCTAAGATCCACAAATATATTAAACCAATGACTCTATCCTTTGCAAAGTGGTTTAACATCTCTTTAATGATCAAAATTTTATAGAACACAAGTTCCTACTATACAGAAATACTGATAATAAGGTAAATGTATTGATAATAAATTTATTTACAGGGAAAACTTCATGGACCAAAAAAGATATGTCTAGATGCCAAATTCCAAATTGAGTTCTAAAGCAAACAATGATATTTGAAGAGTTTTTAAGATAAAAGGATTTGCTAAATATAAAAGGAAAAGAATATTTTAGGTTAGATATGTGGAGTTTGAGGCCTGAGCTGAGCTTTTCCTGAAAAGTGGAGTCTTAGACAAAGGGGTGTACATGTGCTTTTTGTTTGGGGATGTGACCTCCAGGGCTGGGTGAAGGAGTCTAAGACGAGGAAATAAGAATGAGAAAGAGCCAGTACGAGGTGACAATATTAGGGGGAACCCATTGTGGATAGCTGGAGCTGAACCTTACTGGATCTTTTGAAGAGCTGTACAAAATATAGGTCAAAATGGCCAAACTATGGCTGGAATATGGAAGCGTATAATCATCTGTCCCCCACTGATGAGGAAGGTTCAATATACTGTTAACTACTTTGTACTTTCAGGTTTATGTATGTGCAAATATCAAAAGAATATCAATATTGTTCTTGCTTTCCTTTTAGAACTGTTCTGGGACAGAAACAAATACAGCTGAAGCACAGATTGTTAAACCACATCTTAGGAAAGCTGATCTCTGCAACAATAGCTAGAATAAAAAAAGCTTCTCTGGTCAGAACTCATACAGAACTCCGTGTGAGTTCACACTAAAATACATAGGGACACTTGGGATACATTGCTGCTGTGTGATCACATGGGTGCTATTAAGTATTGCTGTGCAGGGCTAATAATTCCTTGTACACTTCTATATATCCTATCATTTCATCCTGATGGGATTCCTGCAAGAGTAAATGATGCATTTGATGCCAAATTCAACTCAAACTTATAATATTCTTCTGTCATTGAAATGTATTTGTTTTCTTTTTCTAGGGAAAAATGTCTATCCCCTCTACTTATTGAAACTGAAGCTTTATAAAGTTGCTTGCAGAGACATCACAGCCTTTTCAGGCTGAGTAAAGAGTTCAGGAGTCCGTAGGTACACCCACATCATCTTTTCTCCAGGATAACTTTCTAAATAAGCTAGAAGTCAACATGCAAACTTCCACATTCCTCTTGACAACTGCTCAGGAAGTTCTCCTGGAGAACTCCAAGCATTCCCTACTTGGTCCAGTGCAGTCTGTCTTCCATTCACGTTGAAATTCTTTCTCCTTTTTAGTTGAACTTATTATCTGAGCTGCAAATTAGGTTGTGTTACAGGGAAAATGCTCCATCACCACCAATATTAAACTCTTCAGAGAAGAAAGGTGTTTCGATGGGCACCAGGCAGCTGCGATTCACCAAGGGACAGGCACCTGTCCACTGTGTTTCCTTTCTTGCTGTCCCTCTGGAACATTTTCTTAACTGAGAAAAATAGTGAGAGTGAAAGTTCACTTTTCATGTTGTTGTCACTCTTTTTGCTAAGCTACTTGCATGCACATAAGTTAAATGGCAGTATGAGTAACTATACATCAGGAATATCAACAGCTAACACTAAGCAGGCAAAGCACACAGCTGTCATTTCAAATTTATGTCATGCAATCACTCTAAAAGGGAGGTCCCAACTCTCCTTATTCTATAGTTGGGGACGCTGAGAACAGGGAAGGAAGGCTACATGTGGCCCTTACCTACCAAGTGGAGGCTGGGACTGCACCAGGAAGACAGGATGCAGAATGTGTGCTCTAGTCAGATTCCAGACTAAGTGAGAGTGAGTGAATAAATGGGGTGAAGGGGAAAAAATAATGAGATTATAACAAAAAAGAAAGGAAACAAAGTTTATGTATATAGGGAGTGGGTGTGGTAGGGTGGGTAGGGCTATGGGAGAAAATGAGAATTAAGTTGTGTCATATACTGGTACAAATTCTCACTGTTGAGTGCAATCAAGATGTGTATATGTAATGCATCAATAAAGATTTCAATTTAAAAAAAGAAGTGTATTTAAAGGAAGACTTTACTCTTTAACATAAAAATATTGAAAACTCTGGTAGCAACTACTTTCACATAAATTCTTTTTTAAAAATTCAAATTCTAATTGGTACATTATGAATACACATCATCATCGCATCCAACAATGAGAGTTTGTACCAGAATATGACATGACTTGACCCTCATTTTTTCCCTTCTCCCACCCACCCTCCAACCTCCCACCCCCTATATACATAAGCTTTGTTTTCTTTTTTTAATTACGATCATATTCTTTTTCCCCTTATTTACCCCATACATCCTCTTTCCTTTTAAATATCTTCTATTTTACAATATCAACTATATATACTGGAACTCATTTACATCTTCATTTTCTCATACCTGAGAAAAGATACAATATTTATACATCTGAGACCTATTTATTTCACTTATGAGGATGTCCTGAAGGTACATCCGTTTGAGTATGAATGATTCAATCTTATCATTTTTAACGGCAGAATAACACTCCATTCTAGAAAAGAACCACCTCTTCTTTATCTTGATTGTGTATGTTAGGAAAACACAACCCAGTGAAATGAGGTGCGGGATGTAACCCCTTATGAGAGAGGAAGGTGTGGGAAGATGAAGAGAGGTTCCTAAATGATATCCACATCCCAATCTCTAGTACCATGAACTATTACAAAAAGGGGTGGTGGATGTGGTTAAGAATCTTCTAAAAGGGAGACTATGCAAGATTATCCGTATCACCCTTCAGTGTAAGTCATAGGGTTTTTACATGAGGCAGCAAGATCAAGGGAGAAGTTCAAGCTGTGTCCATGAGAGCAAGAAGTTGGATGGTTGAGGAAAAGAAAACAAGCAGACTCCAGAAAGTCAAATCAAGGTCAGCAAACAAATCGCTCTTGACTTCACCAGTGACACTGATTTCAGGTTTTTGACCGCCAGAACTGCAAATGAATAAATCAGTGTCATTTTAAGATACTAGGTTTACAGTAATTTGTTTACAGCCACAGAAAATTTGATAATGGAGGGCCTTTTGTGTAGTCTATTGGTTAAACACTTAGCTTTGGGACTGCTGTTGTACCACACATTATTCTATATTATATTAATTTTAAAAGAATGAAAATGTGTATTTTTAAATTTCTCCCTCAGTTTATTTGCATACAGTTGATAAAAAAGATAGTATATATTTGAGTTGTACAATGTTGTACTGTATATAATATTATATATTTATTCATTAGTATTTATTAAAATTCGTTTTTAAATAAATATGTATTTACTTATAAATATAGTTACATATTTAAATATGTGGTTAAATTCAGATTTTGTACATATATATGTGAAATGATTTTCACTTGTCCACTTCATTAATACACTCATTACTTCACATATTTAAATTTGGTGTGTATATAGTAAGAACATATATGATCTACTGCATTTACAAATTTCAATACGATATTTGAAAGCCATTAGCCAGGTGAGTGACATATATTTAAAATCAAAGCCCTTGGGAGACTGAAGCGGGAGGATTGGCAAAGATTCAAGCTCAGCCTGGGCTGTGTAGTGAATTCAAGATTGGCCTGAACTTGACAATGTTTATTTTCTAAAAAAAAAAACAAAACAAACAAAAGAACTATTACTAATGTAATCATACTGTACATGAGATCCCCAGAACTAATTTTTCATAAACTGTGTACCATTTGACAGCATGTCAGACTATTTTTCACTCTTCAGGCCCTGACAGCCACAATTTTACTCCCTTCTCATATAAGTTCAACATTTTTAGATTTGACATATAAGAAATTACATACTATTTTGTCTGACTCTGTCTGGCTTATTTTGCTTAATAGTCTCCGAATTTGTCATGTTGTCAAACAAGAGAACTTTTTAAACTTTAAAGCTGAATAATCCCACTGTGTGTGTGTATATATATATGTGTATGAGTGTGTACGTGTGTCTGCATGCATGTGTGTGTATGTATATATGTGTATGTGTTGTGTATCACATTGTCCTTATGCATTAATTCACTGATGGACACTTAGTTTGATTTCATATCATGTTGAATGACTTTATAGATCAGTCTTGGTAGTACGGACACTTGTAACAATCTTAATTCTTCCAGTCCATGATGGAATGCCTGTGTCATCATCGTGTGAAAGGAATCTTCCTTAATTGTTGGTGGGAATGTGAATTAGTACAATCACTACAACAGTATGGACCTTACCCACAGCACTTGGGCTCTAAGCTCTCCTGAGACCAGTGCAGGAGAAGAAAAGAAAGTCCATTTACTTCTCTGCTCACACTGAGTAAGTGTTGCTCTTGCCTCCGGTCTGGCACTGGCTGGCCTGACCAACAGTATTCAAGCCCTGAGCTCCCACACTACCAGTTTGGGAAGTGGAGCCTACAGAGAGTCCATCTTCTTGTCTGGCCTCAAGATGCTTGGGCCCTGACCTCTTATGGAACTGGTTTGTGAGGTGGAGCCCTAGGAATTCTATTTACTCATCTGCACACACTGAATAAGTGAAGCAGCTGTGCTGGGACTTAGGCAAAGGACGTCAGTGTGCAAGTGCCCTATCTGCCACAAGGAAAAAACACCCACTGGAACAATGAAGAAATCCTGTTGACTATAGATACTGGTGAATTTGTGGAGTCAGCCCCACCTACAGGACCCTGGACTCTTTACAGAGTTCAAGCCTGTGGGAATTCATTGAGCTCAACTCAGGCATTACAGCCAGAACCTAGGCAGAGGATGACAGCTGTCTCACTGTAACTAGTCAACTCCAGTCTGCATGCTACTGACCATACTATCTACAAGAGATGCCATGAAAGGTCCTTTTGGTAGTATTTTTGGATTTTTGGTATTACTGTTGTTGCTGTTGTTCTTTTTCTTTCTTTTTTCTGACTTCAGTCTCATCCTTCACTTCTCTACCCTCTTGTTGCTGAGTCTGTTCAATTTTGGATTTTCTTCTTCACCCAACTGCTCTTATTTTTACAGCAGAGGAAAAATAGTCTCCTGTTACCCTATTGTTACTGGTTATCCCTATTCATCTTCTGTTCCTTTATCCTCTCTTATCCTTTGGTCAGTATCAGCTCTCAGGAGGTAATGCATTTCAGTCTTCCTTTCTCTCTCTCTTTCTTCTGTTACTATTATAGGAGGGTGGATACAGTTTCTAGCTGTCCTGCTGCTCTTCATCACTTCTGTTTTGTACTTATCCCTTCCGTTTCTTTCGTCCTCTATCAGTTTTCTAAGGTTTGAGTGATCTTCATATATCTTCTAACCCTATTTCTGACTGCTTCCTCTCCTTCTAGCTCTCCACCCTCCCAACTGCGGGGTGACTCTTTATTCAAAAAGGGTGATGCTGCTACATTGAAGGGCCTGTATTTTGCAAACAAAATTCTTACAGAGAATGTGAAATAAGAAGGAAATATGCAAAAGGAAAAAGGAAAAAGTGAATAGAGGAAAGTAAAGAATGGGTACAAATTCTCGATGTTGAATGTGATCATAATGTATATCTAAAATGTACCAATATGTCAATTTAAAAAGAAGTCAGCATGGGGATATCTCAAAGAACTGAAATTAGAAATTCCAGGGGGCCGGGGAGTTAGCTCAGTGGTTCTGGCGCCTGTCTTGCAAGCGCAAGGATCCGGGTTCGATTCCCCGGTAACCACATAACAATACTGGGTGTGGAGACCCACACCCAGCAGCAACCAGTACCACATACCACAGTGCCGGGCGTGGTGGCTCACGCCTGTCATCCCAGCACTCGGGAGGCAGAGGCAGGAGGATTGTGATGTGAGTTTGAGGCTGAGCTGAGGGCCAGCCTGAACC
>PVIR01019454.1:0-31823 GCA_004026965.1 Petromus typicus
ATCCTGGAGCACTGCGGTTTATAAGGAAGAGCACATCTCATGCATTTCCTGGGCCTGGTGGGAAGCACAATCTCAGTGTTTCCAGGAGTCCCTGGAAACAGGCTGCTTCCACGTCATCCCAAGTCTGCCTCCCTTTTTGCTTCCAGTCTTGTTTGTGCTTAAATTTACATTAATTTTAGCTTCAGGTTGATGATCTAGCTTTTCCAAATCTGAAAGTTTCGTGATTACCTGGTCTTTAGGCTTCTCAGTTTGTTGGTCCCTGGGGAAAATGTCTCACTTGAAAAATACTATTTCTTTTGCTTTGTTATTCCAAAGCTTGCCTTTTACTTTGTAAATTTAAACACCACACGAAGAAGATATATTTGTCAGCTTCCTGTCACTGGACACAAGAGCCAGCACTAATGTAAAGGAGGAGAGGATAAATATGGTTCACTGTTTCTGGGGGTTCAGTCCATGGTAAGCTGGGTCCGAGGCAGCACCACCATGGCAGAAGGGGGCTGGGAAGCAGAGATCCTTCGCTCATGGCTGCTAGGGAAGCAGAGCAGGGAAAGAGTGTGAGAGATCAGACATAAACCCCAAAGCTGCTCCTGCATGCAAAGAGTCCAAAGAAAGGCAAAAAAAAACAAGACAACTCCACAGAATTGGAGCTGAAATGTAGGGTTCTTGCCTTGCTCTGGTTTTGTTCAGGCTTTGGACTATGTAACTACAAGCATTTCTGGTGTTCCTATCAAAGGTTGGAAGGTCAGATGTTCATTCCTTGGCAAGGTTAAGGAAAGATACTTTAGTTGACAGCTTACCGTGCCATCTGCAATGCAAAGTGCATTTCAGCAGCACAAAATTCAGTGCTTCTAACAGAGGACAGGGCCACGATCACCAGGAAAGTGAAACATCAGTAGTCAATACACCAGGGAGTTCATTATGCACACAAATTGCCCGGCTGTGTTGCGAAATGGCAAAACCTCAGTAGCCCTCTTTCTCTCCTTACATTTTACCAGGCAGGTAGCAC
Organism: Petromus typicus; assembly: GCA_004026965.1. Classification (NCBI taxonomy): domain Eukaryota; kingdom Metazoa; phylum Chordata; class Mammalia; order Rodentia; family Petromuridae; genus Petromus; species Petromus typicus. The sequence continues at coordinate 1,007 of PVIR01019454.1, forward strand.
TCACACCCAGGTGGGCCTTGCCATTATCCATCTATAGAACTGTGCCAAACCAATCAGTGAACTAATTTAGTAATCACACTCCCTGACCCCAGCATCACACACTCTGATCCAGCCATCTCTGAAAAGCTCATGTGTGACGGCAGGAAGCCTCAGGGGGACATCTAGACATGAACCATAACAAAGAGTCATTTATTTCTTAAAAGGTTTAAACATTATAAACTAAATAAATATTATATTTCTTTTGCATCAATAGTGACATAGAAATGCAATGGAAAAGGATCCTGATTTGACTTTTTAAAAATAAGTGGTATTTCCTATTAGCAGAAGAAGGAATATCATCCCCTAATAATTTGGAACAGTCAGTTCTCTAGAAAAAGTAAACTTAGAGCCCTATCTCATCCTACACAAAGAACAGAAAGCTTTAATTTTTAGAAAAAAAAAGAAGAGAGCTAGAAGAAAATGCAAGACAATGATTTTATAATTCCTATAAGAAAAGATACACTGAATTCGAATCAAAACTCAAAAAACATACAGAAAAAGGTAATAGATTTATCTGTGTGGACACAAAATTTTTTTGTAAGACAAATAATATCATAAACTAAAATGAAAGTCATGAAAGTTATCAGTAGAATTTATTTTTTGTTTCTGAGACAGAGTTTTGCTATGTATTCATAATATACAAGGAGCCTTCCAAACTAAGAGGAAGACAACTCTATGGAAATATAAATAAAAAAATATAAATGAGCAATTCATAGGAGAAACCCATGATTAAAAAATATATGATAATATTCCTAACTTCACAGTCATTCAGGAAATGGTATATTTTCTGCCCATAAGCCTGGAAATATTTTTAAATAGATAATTTTCTGGACATATAAAATAACTAATCACCGAGCCAGGGATATAGCTCAGTGGTTCCGGCGCCTGTCTTGCAAGCGCAAGGACCTGGGTTCCATCCCCGGTATCCATATAACAATACTGGGCGTGGAGACTCACCCCAGCAGCAATCAATACCACATCCCACTGTGCCGGGCATGGTGGCTCACGCCTGTAATCCCAGCACTCGGGAGGCAGAGGCAGGAGGATTGCTGAGATGCGAGTTTGAGGCTCAGCTCAGGGCCAGCCTGAACTACAAAGCAAGACCCTGTCTCAAAAAAAAAAAATAAATAAAAATAAATAAATAAATAAAAATTTAAAAAAGTAACTAATCACCCATAACCTGCTGGTGGGGATTGAGCTAGCTTGTCCAAAAAAGCAATATGACTGTATTTACGGAAATTAAAAATACAAGTTTCCCTTGAGCCATCAACTCTGCTTCTAGGAAATCAACTTGCAAACTACTCATGTGTGTAAGTCTATACAAAGGAAGCTCAGTGACCCCGAACATCAACAGAGGGCTATAAAATAAGTTGTAGTGCTAGAATACTATGCAGGCATTAAAAAGAACTAGGATTACATATAAAACAAAGAACATATCAAAGAGTGAAACATATATTTCATCATCACAGATTTTATAAGCACAAATGCAAGGCACACCATCTATAATATAGTCAAAACATTTAACACCACAGAACAATTAGCAGAATGCATGTGTTAGCTTTTGTCACCATCACAAAAATACCTGAGATGATTAGCGTTAAGGAGGAAAAGTTTATTTTGGCCCCAGTTTTGGAGGTCTCGATCCACACTCGGTTGGCCACGTTCCTTCTGACCCTGCGGGACAGCCGCCCATCGCGGCAACGGTGTCGGGAGAGCTGCTCACTCTGTCTTAGTCAGGAGCACAAGAAGGAGCCAGGAGGGCGCTGAGCCCCAGGTGCGCTCCAGAGTGCAGCTCCTGTGACCTAGTCATCTCCTACGGCTCCCCCACTTCCCAGCAGTGCCAGCCCGGGGCCAGGCCTTCACCCCTGGACTTCGAGGCGCTCCAAACCCATGTAACCCTCTGCGTGCTCACGTGCAGCACAAGGGGAGCTGGCTTGGTGTGAACTGTGCCTTCTTAGTCTTTACCTGAGTGCTGGGCACCTTTGCAGTAGCGCCCAGCCTCCTGTGGGGAGGGGGAGTGGGCGGCAAAGACATCGGCGCCCTGGGTCCTCCCTGCGGATGAAATCCTGCACAGTGAGCCGTCGGGTCTGGCGGGCCCAGCTGCTCCAGGCAATTTAGCAACAATGGACATGATCGCACTCGCAGAAAACATCAGTTGAAGGATTTATCTTCCCAGGAAGGAGCAGCCTTGGTAACACTGGTGTGGGTGTGGTTAGGTGAAGGCCCCACAGAATCTTCCCCAAGTGCTTGGTCTGGCTGGTGATGTCAGGAGGCGCTGTGACCCATAAGAAGTGGGGTGCTGCAGTGCTCGGCCCGGGGAGCCGGGAGGGCGCTCGGCCTGGCCTCTGTCTCTGGGGGTCCTGACACTTGGCACCCACAGCCCTCTTCGTGCTTCTCGGGGCCAGACCGAGCCCTGGCTGGACCAGAAGCGCTGGCGCTCAAGTGCTCCCGGCACTGTGTCTCTTACTCCTTGCTCATGGCGCTCTGTGAGAATCTGTAACATGGTCAGGCTATTTTTTAGGGGGGGTTGCTGGGAACTGAACCCCCAGCTTTGAATACCCTAAGCCTGCATTCGACCCCTGAGCTGCACGCCCAGCCCCAGGATATTATTCACAGTAATTTCCACTTTGGGTCCATTCCTTATTTTCTTGTAGGATGTAGAGAGTACAGAATAGTTCTAGCTCTAGGATACAGTTTAAAAATAACCAGTGCCAACTGTTCGTGTCATCCTTTTAAAAATGGTATGGAAATTTAAAATCAACAAATAGGAAAGCAGGCCTGTGAGTATTTACATATTCTGATCACAGTGCATGCATTATTAATAATCTAAAAATAATATGAATTTGAAGAAGGTTTCTTGTCGGCAGAGGAAAGAAATACAAAAAAATGTGCAGTGTTAATTGTATAGCTTTGAATAGGTACTCTAGTGCCCTCTTGCGGACATATTTATAACTGCACCTAAATAAAAGTGGGGATCCCCTCTGACATTCCAGGGAACATACTACCCCTTCCAAAATGTTTTAAAATGTATAAAACAAAATAAAATGAATAATCAAGGAAATCTTTCTATTGGGATGTAGGCATAGTAATAACGAAATATTTAGAAAACATCATCACCTTAAAAAAAAACAAGATCCAGTTTGGGGTCTTGTAAAATTGTGACATCAAAGTCATAATGATCTTGAGCAACGGTCTTAGAGATCTTCAGTACTCATCATCTTGCTTAGTAGGGCCTGTGACTTCAATTGGAGAGGGACTTAGAGGTTCAGGGTCTGTCCTTATATCCTGATGGCCCCTGAACAGTGAGACCCGAGACGGCAGAAAGTCAGCCTGTCTGGAGGCCACAGTGCAACTGGAGGGCAGCGCCCTCTCCGCGGGGAGGAGGCTCAGAACCTCTGCAGGTCGTGTCCAGCCAGTCACCTGCTCTCTCCAGGAGAATAGGAGAGATGTCCTGTGTTTCAGAAGTGTTTTTTTCCTGGGGGGATAAAATATATGCAGAAAAGCTAAAGAAAGTATCAGGTGAGCCAGCTGCGATGGCACACACCTCCAATCCCAGCGCTTCGGAGGCCGAGGTAGGAGGATCACTGAATTCCAGGCCAGCCTGAAGTACATAGGGAGATGGGAGGGGCGGTGTTTTCATGGGGAAACAAATTTCTTTCCTTTCACTTTCCGGATTCTCTGCTGCTCTCTTGGTAACAAAGAAGAGGTGAGCAAGAGAAAATCGTGCAGTGGGACGTGGGAACCTGACAGGAGTGCCTAGAGGTGGGATCTCGACGGAAACCCTAACTCTCCGAGCGTGACTCGCATCCAGTGGGGTGGTTATAAATGTGCGGTTTGTAGGGGGCTTGCTGAGCGCACCAGGCCACCTGGCCTCCACCTGGAGGGTAACAGCAGCCTCAGGGGATGGTGCGGCGGGGATGGTGGTAACTCGCAGGGCCGGCTAAATAAAGGACGTGGACCATGGGCTTCGGTCGCGGCCGCACCCCAGTCCATCACCAGGGGGCGCAGGCGAGCTGTCTCAGGAGAAAGAAAGCTCCAGTTTTTCACACGAAGCATGAGGCTGTGCTGCGTATTCCGCCCTGAATTCTGAACTGGAGACAAGGTTCTTGACAACCCCGGACTTTCGTCTGAGGCCACAATACCTGTACTTTACTGAATCCCTGCGGGGCCCCGAGGGGGCCCTGTGCGTGAGCACGCACACATGTCACGCTTGCTGCCCCATGTGGACGTGCTCTTTACTGAAGGGCAGATTGTAAACAGGATGAAGAAAAACTATAGACCAAAGTATCATTAAAAGTTAGACCCAGCCACTCAGAGATTGTGCACATCTAGCCAGATGTGGTGGCACAATCCTGTAATCTTAGCACTTGGGAGGCTGAGGCAGGAGGATTGCCCTAGGTTCAAGGACAGCCTGGGCCACATGGTGAGTTCAAGTTTAGCATGGACCACACAACAAGACTTTGTCTCAAAACACACGCAAAACAAAACGAGGGCGTCGGAAGGAAGTTTGGGCTGGAGAACCTGGAGCCTGGCTGCAAGGTTTGTCCCACAGCAATAGCAGCAAAGCACACAGGGAAAGGGTGAAGAGCAACTTCCCAGAGTTCTCTGCGGCACCTCCAGTTGAGTAAAATGTACTGAAATTGTACTGCCCGGCTGCCTTGGGTCTCATGGGTCTCTGAGTTGAATGACTCTTTGTGCCAGAAGTCGGGCACATTTCAAATAACCTGGGAAAAGCCTGAGACTTGGGGTGATTTGTTTTTAACCTCATAAAATCAACGAGCTCGCTGCAGACCTGAGCTGCCGGGCCTGTTCTCCGGTTTGGGGCCACCTCAGCAGGGGAGCCGGGTGGGAGGCAGCTATACCAGGCCCTGCTCACCACCGGAGGCTCCAGGGCCAGACAACCTGCCTGGCTCAAGGACTTGGGGACCCGGGACCCTGCACGGTGTTTATGTTTATTTCTTTCTCGTAGTGACAGAATGGAGGTGTCATTTCTGGGAGCCCATTAAAAAGCTGTTGTGGGCTGGGAGGGCTGGGGTAGAGCGCTTGCCCAGTTTGTGTGGTTCACCCCCAGCCATGCAATGGGCATGGTGGCACACTTCCATAATCCTAGCACTTAGGAGGCTGAGGCAGGAAGATGGCTGTGAGTTTGAGGCCAGCCTGGGGCTACATAGTGAGTTCACGGCTGTCCAGAACTACATAGTGAGACCTTGTCTCAAAAGACCGAACACAACTCCCCAAAAGGACATCACTTCCTCGGAATGGGGCCACCGATATGACCTCCTTCAAAGGCCCTGCCTTGCAGCACAGTGACTTTCCAGGGTTCTAAAGTCGGGGTGCCTGGCTGCCCACGCCAGAGGTGCTCCGTCCCCATGGAGGAGGCTTGGCAGAGACAGGGCCCCGGCGCACCCGGCCGCCATGGGGGCTCCTGATTCCCTTTCTCCATGCAGTCAACAAATGTGTATAGGATGCAAACCTGCGGCAGTGCCAGGGCTAAGGACCGTCACAGACAAAATGGCACCAGCGCTGGTCCCCAGAGCTTACACAGTGAGGGGACTGACAGAGGACAGACGGACAGACGGCCACCTGGTGCGTTTCCCGCGAACCGCCCCGGCTCACACCGGGACTCCCCGGCCTTCTGCAGAGGGCTCCTGGGTGGTTTCCTGTTTCAGCCCCACCGCTGCGGGAAATTTCTGCTTTTTGCTTCTCTAAACTCTACCCTGCGCCTCACACTGTCGCGAGGGATTTTTCCGGGGCAAAGGAAAGTCCTCCTTCCCGGTGCGCCTCTGAAGACGTTCCGGAAAGCCGGTCCGAAGGTCGCTGCGGGCCGGAAGCCGGCGTGCGGAGCCCCTGCTCGCGGCAGGAGTCCGGTCCTCGCTCAGGTCCGTGGGGCTGCAGAGCTCTCCGCCGGGGTCTCTCCTCCGGCCTTGCCCGGGGCGCCACACGCGTCCACGAAGTGAGTCTCACGAAGTGACCCAAGGCAGCCGGAACACTGACACCATGGCTTCAGCCGTCATTTATTTTCTTTCTTTGTTTAAGACAGGGTCTCCTTTGTAGTTCAGGCTGGCCCTGAGCTCAGCCTTAAACTCACAGCACAGCAACCCTCCTGCCTCTGCCTCCTGAGTGCTGGGATGACAGGCGTGAGCCACCATGCCAGGCACTGTGGTATGTGGTGCTGATTGCAGGTGGGTGTGAGTCACACAGTCCAGCATTGGTGTTTGTGGTTACCGGGGATCGAACCTGGGCCATTGAGCTTGCAAGGCAGGCACGGGAACCTGAGCTAACTCCCCGGCCCTAATCGTCATTTTTCATGAGTGCAGCTGTGCAGTTCATGATGGTCACGGTCACAGTGGGGAGGTGGTGCAGGAACCCAACACATCTGAGATCCTTTCCGTCCCTTCCCTTCCCTCCCTCCATCTCTTGCCCTTCTTCCCAATTATGAAAGATCTCTGTGTTTCTTATTATCTGTCTTTTATTTTGCTTACCACTTTAGGTATATTTGGGTTTCCCATAAAAAGAAACAATTCGACATTTAAACCTGTGCATCTGATTTATTTCCCTTGATATTACGGTCTCAAGGCACATCCATTTTCCTATGCATGACTCAGTTTATCCTTTGCTATGGCACAGTGGTGCTCCACCGCAAGTAAGTGCCCCACTTCCTTCGTCCAGTCACTTGTCGGTGGCACATAGACCTCTTCTGCGCCTGGCTCTGTCCTCTGAACTCTTGGGAGGATTCTTAGATGGGGGACCGCTGGGTCGCACAGGATCCCTGTTTTTCGTTTACGCCTCCACAGTGTTTAAGGCACAGGCAGCAGTAGAGCCTGGCGTGTGTCCAGCGCAGGCCCCCGGCGGGCCTGTTCTCCAGCTGGACCTCCCCACCTGCAGGACACTCCCCAGCGGGCCCCAGGCACACAAGCCGGGGCCAGCGCAGGGAATTCCAGCCCCAGCAGCCCCGGGCTGCCCCAGGCGGGCTCACCGACCCTCTCCTCCTCCCCCGAGCGGGCTGGCCCCCTGGCCTCCCTGGCCTTCCCTTTCCTCCTGGCTTCCTCTCCTCTTCGCCCAGACGCTGCTGCCTGAGCCCTGCTCGGAGGGTCTCGGCCCGACGCAGCCGGGAGCGGTGGCAGTGGGCATTTCCCCCAGCACACGCCCAGCCTTCTCAGGTGGATGTTGGCGAACACCGCGCCCTCCCCTCAACGCAGCCTGGGAAAAAGCTCCTTCCATTGGCGCCCCGCCATGTGCCCGCTCTGGGGACAAGGGCATGGCCCTGCCCGGCAACGTTTCTTCTCTTTCCTAACCATGGACTGCTGTCCTGTGGGGTGACCCTGCGCATCCCACAGCACCATGGGTGCCCATCTGTGGTTTGGGTCTCGGGGACCATCACCTGGGTGTGTTGTGGCAAGTAGGTTCAGGACGGACCTCTGAAGGCCACTCACTGCAGTAGCTGCGTGGTGACCTGGTAGACACCCCAAGAGAGCATTTGAACAGTGTTGTGAACCCTTGGCACTGCGGCACAGCCCTCACGAGGCCAGGTGCCTACGGAGAGTAACCCAATCACGACTCATAGTGACACAGGGACATCCACATTGACACGTCTCTTCACTCAGGGAACACGGGTCTCACGACGTAAAGGTATAAGATAAGGCCCCGAACTTGGTGTGTGAGAAACCAAAACCGTCACCAGTGCAGCACATGGGGTGACAGACCTTGCAAATCCAGGACATCTATGCAAACCAAATGTGAGTGTGTGGGAAGGGAAAAGGTTCACACAGAAAACTCAGAAACCTCACTCCAGGATGGTGACTGTAGACCAGACACACTATGGGCTGGGATAAGGAAACATGGCAGATGTTTATTTTCTACGGAGCGAAAGACACACCGCCCCTCGTCTGGAAGTGCTCTTTCATGCGTGTCTTTTCACGGCGGCCTCCGTGTCCTAAACTGATTCAAAATGTTTACGTCAATTTCCATCTGGTAAAAACACTTCACTGTGTTCTTTAAATGGAACCGTCGGCGCCATCGGTGGTGGGACTGTGAAAACAGGCAGCCATCAGTGTCCTACTGAGACCTTGTTACATTTTCCCGTGCAGGGTGGAGGTGAAGACAGCGAATGCTTTCTGAGGCGCAGCGGAGAGCCGCGTCTCTGCCCCCCACCAGGAAGCCTCGCCCAGGCCAATCTCCTTTGTCATCGTGTCCTCGAAGAAAGAAATGGCTTCTACATGACTCCAGGCATCGTCCCTTGATAAAAATCCAAGTCAGCAAGGAGAAGAAATGAATGACAGCCACGCGCCACCCACGGACCTCAAACGCACGCTGCTCAGCGGAGCAAGCAGACGGACCAGACTGCATGTTCTATGCGTCCCCGCCTGCCAAGTGTCCAGGAAGGACAGACCTGAGAACACAGAAAATGGACCCGAGGCTGGTGGGGCTGGGATGGCATGGGAGGGACTCCACACAGACACAGCGATTCTCAGGAGCGTTCGGGGACAGGACTGGGAGGACATCTGCACAACTCTATATTGAGTGTAAACCACCGAGACACACTCAAGAAGTGCCCGTACGGGATGTAAATGACAGCTCCACTCAGCACACCGGTCAGGTCGGGCGGGCCTGCTCTCTGAGGAAGTCGGCGATGAAGGGAGAGGAAGGCTGGCTGCCTGCCAGGAGCGACGTCTAGGGTCCCAAACGCTCAGCCTGGGTGACACCTGCGCCATACGTCCACAGGTGGCCATGGGGGACAGGGCCCACTGGGAAGACTTTGGCTTCTGCCTCAGGACTCCCCAGCAGCAAGGGCCTCTCGCCTGGCCGGTGAGACGTGCCCTGGGGCCTGCAGCTGCCTCCTTCACCAGCGAGGCTCCAACGCGGGTCATATGAATCCAGTTTTCACGGAGCCATGGGAGGATTACCGCGGTGGCCGCGGGTTACTGGCTCCTCCCTCCCTCCTTCCCTCCCCCCTCTCTCCCCCTCCCCTCGTCCTCCCTTCCCTCCACACCCCCTCTCCCGTGACGAGTCCTGGCCACCTCTCCGCTCACTTTCCCCTGCAGGGCGGGAAGCAGCAGAGGAAACCGACCCCATCTGGCTCCCAGAGCCGGTTTCCCGGGGAAAGGGCCACCCGGTCACCCGCAGCACCTGACTGACCGCGGCTGCAAGAGGCGAAGGGCACAGCGCTCTGCCGGGTGGGGGAGGGGAAGCAGGACGGGGAGGGGACAGGAGCGGGGGGGCACGGAGGAGACATGGGCGCTGGGCCCTCCCCACACCATCTGCACAGCCTTTCTCCTCCTCCTTCCTATGCCAGTCCCCAAAACGTGAAAGCCAGGGCGTGAGGAGCCTGGCTCCTTTTCCACTGCCGGAAGTGACTGCGGTCCCCGGGTGTGGCCAGTGTCCAGCGTGGCTCGGCCAGCGGGGTGCGCTGGAGCGGGTCCCGTGCTCTGTGTCGGGAGGCCCGCTGGGAACCACGTCGGAGCCCGCGGGGGCTCTTCCGCCCTGGGCTGTTTTGAGGGGACCTGGGGTGGAGCTGGAACTGGGGCAAGGGCCCGGGCCGGGAGCTGGGGCTTGTGAAGGGCTCTGGGCGAGGCCGGGAAAGTTTCTGGGGACGGGACGCGGCGCTGGAGCTGCCCCCCTGAAAAGCCCCGTGGGCCTGGACTGAGCCAGGAGGTGCTGAGCGCACCCCGCCCTCGCCTGCGGGGTTAAGAGGCGCCGTGCTGGGTGGCAGTCGTGGGCCCTTCTGCAGCCCGCTGGGGACTTACTGGTGGGACAAGGAGGAAAATACTGGGCCACAAGACGGGCTGTCTAGCTGTGAGTCTGACAAGATGTGAAATGGGCATTGCAAACTACGCTGCACCGGAAGCCTCACCTCAGGTTCTGGTTAAGCTGTGTGGGAAGGTCAGGTGGATCTACAGCAAGCGTCTCCCCCTCTATAGTAAAAGGGTTGACCTAGATCCTTGACTGGCTGGCTGACTGACTGATTGGTTGATTGATTGATTGATTTTTGAGACAGGGTCTTGCTGTATATTCCAGATTGGCCTGGAAATCACAGGAATTGTCCTGCATGAGCCTCCCAAGTACTGGGATTATAGGTATGCACTCCCATACCTGTCTCTGGACTCTTGTTTTAAAACTGTGTTGACCCAGAGTACACACAATTGAATTAGAAGTTTCATAAAACAGTATTTATGCCTAATAGGATATATTTTTTTTCCATTCTCATTTTCTATTCTATTTCATTTTTCACAAATTCTGAATATGGTCCACTCAAGGACCGTATCCTCACTGTCCTCAAGCCTGTAATAATTGGATACAATTGCACATTATATATTGTATATATTTTACCATGACAAAAATTTCAAATCACCTTTTGTGGAGATGAAAAATACTGAGCTGCATATCTTTTGCCACGTACTAAACTAAAATCCGAATAGATAAAAGGACTAAACATTAGAGCAGAAGCATTTAACCTGGTGAAATAAAACAGGTAGGACTCAAAGTCACAGGCGTAGGCAGGGACTTTGTGAACGGAACCCCAGTTCCACAGGAAATGATACTGAATCAGCAGATGGGGTCATCTCAAGTCAGAAGTCTTCTGCACAGCGAAAGAAAGAAACGAGGGCAGAGTCAATCTACAGAACCGGAGAGAATTGTTACCAGCTGTTCCTCAGACAGAGGACTAACATCTAGAATACATAAAGAACTCAAAAGAACTAGGCTCCCCAGTCAAAAGAGAGCAAGGCAATGGGCACCTTATGGGAGAAGTACAAATGGCCAATAAATACATGGAAAGACATTCATCCTCACTGGCCATGTGAGAAATGAAAATTTAAACCACACCAAGATTCCATCTCACCTCAGAAAGAATGGTTATCATCAAGATATCAAATGCTGACCAGGTGCCGGGGTGAAGGAATCCTTCTACTGAGTCAGCCGGAATGTCAATTAGTACAGCCACTATGGAAATCTGCATGATACTCCTCAGAAATCTACACCAGACACTCCATCTGACCCAGATGCTCCCCTTTCTTCTTGAGTTACCCATGCATACCTAAGTGTACAGCAGCACAATTCTAATCGCTAATCTCGAAAGCAGTTTGTGTGCCCATCCTCAGATGAATGGATAAAGAAAACGTACGATTACACAGAAAAGAGCACTGCTCTGCTATGAAGAAAGATAAACTTGAGTCATTGTAGGAAAACGGATACATCTGGAGACTATAATATTAAGAGAAATAAGTCAGACACACAAGTTTAAACATCACGTTTCCTCTCATACCCCCAAAGTACACATAAATAAAGAGCAAAATAAAAGATAGATAACAAGAGGTAGGGAGATAGATCTTCCTCAAATGGGAAGGGGACCAAGAGATGAAGGGAGAAGGGAAGGACAGAGGGAAAGGAGAGGATGAAAGGAATTGTGAAGTGCATGAGCCAACTCCACAAAAGGAATGTAAACGTGCTAGAAACATGCACCAATAAAAACTTTAAAACAATAGCAACAAAGAAAAACTAGGCTAGACAAGTATAGGTTTTCCTTGGATAACTTTAAAAAAAAAATCTAATTGTGCAGCCAGAGAGGATATGTGCCTCTTTGGCAAAACATAGATTAATTATAATTTTTTTCAATTTTTTAAAAATTAAATTTTAAGATATTTTCCTCTCTCTCTCCTTTTTTTTTTTTTTTTTTTTTGAGATGGTCTCACTTTGTAGTTCAGGCCGGCCCTGAACTTTTCCTTGAACTCACAGCAATGCTCCTGCCTCTGCCTCCCGACTGCTGGCATTACAGATGTGAGCCACCATGCACAGTTCTGATTGCTGTTGGGCGTGTGTCTCCACACTCAGCACTATTGTATGTGGTGACCGGGGATCGAACCCGGCCCTTGTGCTTGCAAGACAGGTGCAGGAACCACTGAGCTAAATCCCTTGCCCTTTCTCCCAACATTTTAAAAAGCAGCCAACTGGCACCTGGGAAACTGAGGAGGAAGGACTGCAAATTCAAGTCCAACCTGGGTAACTCAGCAAGATCCTGCATCAAAATTAAAAAAAATTTTAAAAGAGCTAAGGATGTAGCTCAGTGTGAACGCCCTGGGATGGATGCTCAGTATCAGAAAAAAAAAAAAAATTTTAGAAAAGCAACTGAGGGGGGCCGGGGAGTTAGCTCAGTGGTTCTGGCGCCTGTCTTGCAAGCGCAAGGACCTGGGTTCGATTCCCCGGTAACCACATAACAATACTGGGTGTGGAGACCCACACCCAGCAGCAACCAGTACCACATACCACAGCGCTGGGCATGGTGGCTCACGCCTGTCATCCCAGCACTCGGGAGGCAGAGGCAGGAGGATTGTGATGTGAGTTGGAGGCTGAGCTCAGGGCCAGCCTGAACCACAAAGCGAGACCCTGTCTCAAAAAACCTAAAAAAAAAAAGAAAAAGAAAAACAACTGAGGGTTAAGCAGATATGAGGGACAGAAATATCTTTCTTTAGCCATTTTTTTGTTTTGTTTTGTTTTGTTTTTTACTTTCTACCTCAGGCAGTACAACAAAAGACAGATTAACAAGAGACAAAGCATACAAATGTGTTTAGTAAAGATTTCCCATGACACGGGAGACTTCAGAGGCAAATACTTGGAAGGCATTGAGTTGTTAATGCTTGGGTTTGCAGAGGAGTGAGGGTTCTGGTGACACACCAGGAGAAACGCGGTGGAAGTTCTCGCTAGACTCTTCACTGGACCTCCTTGTCTTTAGAGGTAAGAGTATTTATTTCTCCTGGGTGTAGACTGGGCATCTTTCAAAGGAGGGTTTTCTGATCGCCTTTGGGGGTCAGTGGTAAGGGAAGGTTTTTCTCAAGTACCAAGTGTTGAGTCTTGGCACGGCAAGACCAAAGCCATCCTGCTCCTGGGGGCTGGTCCCCAGAATGGAATGAGCTGATCCCACACACATGTTGGCTGCTGGGACAGATCCAGACAGCACCGGGCCCTGGTGAAGGACGGCTTCTCCTTCAAGAGCTGGAGCCTAACACTAAGCTTGATTCTGTAATCATCCCTTCAACCCTGTCCCTTCTTCCACCCCTCCAGGTAGTGGGCTCTGTGCTCCTACTTGCCCTCCACACAACTACACAGATTGGGGTGCTCAGGGCAGGGTGTGGGAGGGAGCCCCGGGATCTCCCCAGAAGTTGCTCTACTGTTAAGATCTCTCCTAGGGTATTTTCCCTGTGAAATTTTGGCCAACTGTCCTCCTGGCCAGACCCTCTTCCGTGGCATTTCCCCTGCATTCTTAGTTAACACGACAGGCACACCGAGCTTTGCTGGGGGAGCGGGGTTTTTCGTGGGTCTGCCATGCACAGTGCGGGGCACTAAACATCAGAGGATCCCCACAGTTATCCACCAAAACAGGAAGGTGAATTGACTCCACCGAGCTGTGACTTCCTCTTGAAGGGAAAAAACAAGCAGGGAAGAAATCGAGGCTCCGGTGGGTCGATGGCTTCGTCTCCTTAGTTATCCTCCTTTGTTGAAATGCCATTGCCCCTGAGCTGGGCCCGGAGCTCCCTCGCTGTTTGTAGATGACAAATTTTACCTCCTTGGGCCTCAGTTTCTTCATTTACCCCCTGGGAGGGGTGTATAGGCCCACCAGCACATGGTTCTCAGTGAAATGCAGGTATCTCTACTTCCTCCTCCTCATGGCTCCCCACAGGCCTCCCGGGACCAGTTGGGGGGGTCAGGAGGTGGTGGTGGTGCTCGGTGCATCTCGGGGGGCAGGTGGGTAAGAGCTGCCCCTCTCCCAAACGGTCCCCTTGTAGTGTAATCACTACACTACACTAATCATCAATAATCACTACACTATGCACTAGGGTGGGAAGTTCATAGTGTGATGTCCTTGGGCTGGAGAGGGGCATCTAAATTAGATGGGGTACAGGCGATCCAGGAAGGCTGCTTGGAGGAGGCCTGTGTCTCAAGTGAGAACGAGTTAAGCTAAACTCCCAGGACACACAGGGAAGGAAAAAGCATTTCAAGCAGGAAGAGTAGCAAATGCAGGGTGGGATTAGAAGTGTTACTTAAAGAAAAGTTGAGGCCATCAAAATACTGTAGGTAGCCAGGTGTCATGGTGCCTGCCGCCTCTAATCCCAACTTTCAAGGAGGCTGAGGGGGGAGGACTGAAAATTCCAGCCCCGACTGACTGGGTCTCAAAAAAAAAAAGAAAAATGCTGGGAATGTAGCTCAGTGCAGCAGCCCACAAAACAGACTGCAGGCAGCAAGTTAGACAGTGTGTTGAGCTTCTTAGTGAGCTCAGTTATAAGCAGAACTGAGGGAGTGGAATGGACTGAGGTCCTGGCTGAGGCTGGAGGTGAGAAGCAGTGCCCATCCTAGAGAGAGAGGGCAAGGTTGGACGAAGGCTGAGGAGACTGCAGAGAGGGGGTGGGAGGTGGCTGGGTGCTGCCTGTTGAGGAAAAGGAGGGAGGGTCCAGGACGCGGAGGCCGTGGCCTGTCTCCCAGGACTGGGCTTGCTCCACTAGCTCCTTAGTGGCAGCCTCTGGAAGTGGGCGCCGACGGAGGGGCTGATCTCTGGGACGCTGCCCTGGGAAGGGGCTGAGCATGTTCTCACAGGAGCTCAGTTAGCGCCCCCCCCCAGAGCAGCTGCAGTGCGAGCTCTACCCCGAATCACACCCTCCCCCCACTTGTGTCACAGTGCAACCCACCCTTCCCCCAGCCCTTAAATCTGTCACTTCTGGTACTGTTAGCTGACCAAACCTCTTTAATGTGTACATGACACCCTTGGTGTATTTTGTTATAGCAAGAGAAGTGGACGAGGAGAGGGAATGTTGGGAAGAGTCCCATTTGGGAGAAATAATTGCACAGTCCAACTACAACTGGCCCAAGCTTTCCTGATTGCAGATGGATTTGGGGACTTATTTCTTGTCTTCACCTCTGGTAGCAACAGGGACTGTGATGGTTCCACATGCTGTGATGCTCCAGGGAAGAACTTCACCAGGATCTACATAAGTCTTCAAGGACTACTGCTGGTGTCTGTTCTGCCCTCCTGGTCCAGTCCTTTGTTACTTGAGAATTATAGAATAAAAGGTGTAGCAAGCTCGGGTCTGCCATCTTGGCTGCCCAGGGTAGCGTGGATCAGGCCCTAAGTCTCATTTCTGTCTATTTATTAATTACTTTGCCTTGTGCTGTTGGACTCATAGGAGACTAGAACTTACTGCAAAGGTTCTAGTTACGTCCCCTTCCCCTGTTTCCTACAAGGAAAGAAGGTGCAGCCAGGGCTGGACATGTCTGGCTGGCTGTAGTGTGGGCAGGTGGTGGCCAGGAGGTGCCTGGATACCAGAATCCTGGGCAGACAGGGACACATTTGGCAGTGTGCCACAGACTGGCTGAATTCCAGTGTCCCTTCTTCTCAGGGAGGGCAGGAGCCCATCTCCTTGGGCTTTGGAAGGTAGCTGTTGTCACATGACTTGTGTGGGCCAATGAAAGTGAGTACAAGGGAAAAGCACAATTCTAGGGGCAAAGTTAAAGATGTGTCCCATGAACTAACACCCTTCCCTTCCTCTCTAGTACCTGCAAATGTTTTATGGATGTTTTTCCTCCACATCTTGGGCTCTGGGAAGCCACCCTGACTCCCCAGGACTGGAGGTGCCCCCTCATCGGTCCCGCAGCACCCTGCCCGCACGCATGTGCCCTGCAGCACATCCGTCTTCCCTTCAGAGACTCCACTGTCTCCTTTCCCTGTGGTTTTGTCACCATCACATCCCCCCGAGTCCTGGGAGCTCACAGAGTGTGGAGGTTAGATGGGTGAGTAGATCAGTGAGTTATTCAAGCGTGAAGTCTTATCAGTGATTACATGGGAAATCCCATGTAATCCACACCCATGTTTTTCCTTAACATTAGAAAAAAAGTGGCAGAGTCTGTGCAGTGCCGCAGGACGCTGTCCTTGGAGCTAATCCTGCTGCTGGGGCTGAAGCAGCTCCGGGCCCTGATGTCACACCTGCCATCAGCGCTTTGTGGGACAAGCACCGTTCCCCATCCCCAAGAACAGCAACTCAAGGTCTCCACGCCCTTCGGGTCTGTGGGGCTCGTCAGGCACCTCCTGCCTCTGGCCCCAGCTGCTGCCTTCTTATCACACCCATCTGAAGAACCCAGATCTTTGATACCACTGGGTGTGGGCCTTGGGCAAACCGTTTAACTTCTCTGAGTCTAATTTCTAAAGTGGGAACAATAATCTTTGCAGATGAAGAGAGGGGGAAATAAATACAAGGAAGAGTGTCTGACCCAGAGTAGGTCCTCGGTTTGGATGTGGGGATGTGTGCCATTATTGCTACTGTCAAACAGGGGCCACGGGGCCTGCTGACACTTGTTAGGGGCAGGAAGACAACAGGGGTAAGGGGAAGCCATTTTGAGACCAATTGGAGAATCAGTGGCTAGGGAACCACACTTGAAGGAGACAGTATTTGCTCTGTCTTCACACTCAAAGACAGTATTTGCTCTGTCTTCACACTCAAAGGAGACAGTATTTTCTCTGTCTTCACACCAAGAGGAGGTGGGAGAGTAGGTACTGAGGGACCTGCAGAGTGAAGGGAACCCTTTTATATAAAGGGCTTAAAGTGAAACACAAGATCATCAGAAAAACCCTTGTAGTAAGTTACAGCTGTCAAAATGTTTCTTACAAAGCCAATATCTGATGCTACATCTACTTCTTGGTCTTCCTTTCTCTGTTTTTTAAAGCAGGCTCACTATGTGTTTAGGCTGGCCTTGAACTTGCTCTGGAGCCAGGCTGGCTGTAGACGTATGTATGATCCTCTTGACTGCTCGGATTACAGCTGAGCACTATCGTGCCTGGTGGACACAGGTTGAGGGCAGGAAGAGGGGCAGGGAGTCTTCGCACCACTGACCCTAGTGGGCTGCTGTTCCGTCTCACAGTCATAGACGGGCAACAATGATTTCATACAAGGTGGATCACATGTCAGGCTAAGCACGTGTGCAGGGCACCATTGGAGAAAGGACTTTCAATGGCACAAGAATGTGTCCCAAGTTCTTTATCTTGAGGTCATGAGATGGAGTCTTCTAGCTATTCTGACCTTTTGCCATAGAGACTCCTTTATTCCGTAGAGATAATGCCAGAAAGAGCTTTATCCTGCTTATCACAACTGTCCTCTGCAGCATATAACACAGCAAGAACTAGTCGGTGGGGAGGCTGACGCAGGAGGGTCACTGAGTTTGAGGCCTGCCTGCCTGCACAGTTAGTTCAAGACCAACCTGTACTCCATAGTGAGCTGCTGTCTCAAAAAACACAACAAACAAAACCAACCAACCAACCAAACCAACAACAAAAAAGAATGAGGCAATGGCTTGTTAATCTTGTTGACCAATGCAACTGTAACAACCGGTTTGCTTCTGCTGCTGTTGTTCTTTCCTCCTCCTCCTCCTTCTCCTCCTCCTCCTCCTCCTCCTCTTCCTCTTCCTCCTCCTCCTCTCCTCCTCCTCTTCCTCTAACAGCAGGAACAACGGATGAAAGAACTAAGCAGCACTCAGACAGGTGGAGGAGGGTGGCCAAGGCTTACTATGCCAGTGGGCTCAGAAGACTTTGCCACTCCAAACTTCTTCTGTACAGAAGCAGAACAAAGGGAAGTATTTAAGCAGCAATAGTTTGTAACTTAGCACACCGGTGTGCCTGCTCTGAAGGAAAAACAGGCTCCTATAAAAAGCAGGATTTGGCAAAACTGTTACCTATAGGGACAGAGGTGTCAGGGCAAAGAACAGCAGCCACAGGGAGGGACAGATTGGAAAGGAAGGTGACAGGGGTGTTAGTTACGGCGTTTAGGTTTTGATCTAACAAGAGACTTAGGTTTTGTTAAGCTTTGCCTTTCTCACCACTCTTTCTCCTCTCCCTCATCCTATTTTCTTTCTCTTCCATCACCTTTTTCTCCTCCTTCACTCCTCTTCTCTCTTTTCCTCTTATTCTTCCTCCTCCTCCTCCTGCTCATCCTTCATTTCAGCTATCAAACACAGTCCTGTACATGTTCCTCAAAGATTGTTCTGTGAGAGCAAGAGTCACCAACCGCGGCCACAGAGCAGCACTGGTCTGCAAGAGCCAGAAGACTAGGTAAAGCTTCACGTGCTTTTCTGGCTCTGCCCATAATTAGCACACTGGAGCTCTGCCTCCTGGCAAGTGAGCAGTGGAATTAGATGCCCATCCCAGCATGAACCGTACTGTGAATTGTGGGCTCCTTTGGATCATCCTGAAATGATCTTCCTTTTATGGAAAGATTTTCTTCTATGAAACCAGTTTCTGATTTTTCACCAAAAGAATGAAGAGTGAGATCGTGTGTTCATCCTGCGGGTATCACTTTCCACCTTCCTTCACAGAAGTTTGGGTCTGAGGTGAGGATGGCGTTGTTTACTGATAAGGGCCCTAATGTTTTTGTTTAGTGGGTTCAGTGCTTGAGCAGCCCACACAGAGGGGAAACGACCAAACCAAACCGTGGCCAGGTCTGCTCTTGGGCTCCCGACGGCACGGGGGGCAGAGGCGAAACCAAAAAGACCGGCTTGACTGAGGAAGGGTTCAACACCCAAGGGGAGTCTCTCCGCAGGACTGGAATCACCCTACCCCAGAGGCCAAGCGAGGTAGCTTTGAGAGACAGGCTCAGGGAGGGATGGTCCCTAGGCCTTGTACTCTGAGCTGGGAGGCCAGTTTGGTGGCAGTGATCTTCACAGGAAGTGGACCTTAAGGAGATGGCATTTAGCCCAGTGCTATGCTTGGACTCCTGCACCACTGCGTACAGACAGATCTTCATGACTTCAGATCTATTTCTGAGTGACTGTGCTCTTAAAATCGCAGACCTCTTTTCTTTAGCTATGGGCAGTGCATGAGTGGTTCTTAGAGTCTGTCAGTATCCAATTGACATTTAATGCCATTGTTGTTACTAACACAACTGCTATAGCAAAGGTGACAGTTGTTGCTCTCAACTGATTTGCACTGTCTGCCAATATCTGCATAGTCTGGGGTCATACACAACACAGAGCCTCATTCTCAAATAACTGTACATTGGGCCAAAGAAGCTGCAAACCCCACCACAAACAAACAGAAACAAGGCAAAAAAGGCTGCAAAAATTCCCAACTCCCAAAACCAGTTCAGGGGGGTGTCAAGGAGGAAGATCATAACCACAGGACACATGTCTGAAAGGGTGTCAGTGGAGGTCAAACAATTCAATAAGGTGCATGAAACTACAGAAGATAAAACTAACAGATCATGACCCTCGTGAGACAAATGATCAGTAAGTCTAGAGAAGACACTAACTGAAATCTAGTGCAGGTAAAGACACAGATGTAGGGGCTGGAGATTTAGCTCCGTGGTTCCAGTGCCTGCCTAGCAAGCGCAAGTACCTGAGTTCAATCCCTGGGAACCATGTACCACAATGCCGTGTGGTGACTCATACTTGTAAGCGCAACACTCGTTAACCCCATGCCACAATGCTGGATGTGGAGACTCATGCCCACCATCAATCAGTACCAGATATCACAGTGCTGGGTGTGGTGGCTGACACTTGTAATCTCAGCACTCCGGAGCCAGAGGCAGGAGGATTGCTGAGTTTGAGACTGGCCTGGGCTACAAAGCAAGTTCAGGGCCAGCCTCAACTATAAAATGAGACCCTGTTTCAAAGAAAACAAATAAACAAGCAAACAAACCCAACGATAACAGAGAGACAGACAGACAGACAGATAGACAGAGAGACAGAGAGAGATGCAAAACATGGATGTCCAGCTTAGAAATGATTGGGAGTCCATAAAGAAGTTCCATACAAACCCAGGAGGTTAAAACTAGGACTGAAAGTCTGAGCCGCACAAGGAACCACGTGAAGACAGGGGGTCAGGTCCAGAGGACAGCACTGTGGTCAATGATCAGTCAAGGGAACATATCATCAGAACAGCCAGGGAACCTCAGAAATGAATCCAAAAGCTGCTGGATGACTCTCATAAGGCTAATGTAAGAGTAATTGGAATGAATAAAAAAATCAGAAGACAGCACAAAGGGCATTAAAAAAAAAAAAAAACCTCTTTATAGAAGTAATAGCATGAAAATTTCCAGACACAGAAAAAGAATTTATACAAATAGATGAGGCATATAGACTCCAAATACTCATGATCAGAAAACAAAACTCCATACCACATAATAATTTTTTTGTAAAGTTAATAGGCACATTTAATTTTTAAAAGAAAAACAGTGGGGAGCCACACAGCATCTTTGGCAGAACACGACGAAATTTCCACTTTATTGATATAATAACAATATTAATAACAGCAATAATGATTGCTAAGGTTTACCATGCTGATAATATGTCATGTATTATGCACTATTTTACATCATGTACCACATTATAATTAAAATACCAGAAATATAACACAAGAACAGAATCTTAAAGGTGTAAAGAGAAAAGCAAGAAATCACCTGTAAAAGAGAACCCCTCAGAAACACGATCGACTTCTCAACACAAACCTTAATGGCAAGGAAAGCTTGGAATAAAATGTCTTGAGCTATAAAAGAAAACAACTTCCAACCCAGACTGATTTATCCTAAAAAATTATCTTTTAAAATGGATAGAAAAGTAAGATATTTCCATAATAAAGAGAAACTAAAGAAATTCATCACCACTAAGCAACACTCCAAAAATTCTCAAGGATATCCTAGAGATAGTGAAGCTACCATTGCCAAAAGGTCCAATAAAATAAATGTCTCAGGTTGGGCTGGCAATTAAGTAAAAAGAAAAGAAAATAAACAACAACAAGAAGATACAATGATATGAAGAAGTCAATACTGACAATTACAACTATCAAGGTAAATGGACTCAACTTGCCAGTCAAAAGACATAGAAAGCAGAGTGGATCAAGAAACAAAATTCAACAATAAACTGTAGACAAGAAACACGTTTAACATAAAAATAAATTTTAGACAAAAAAAAATCAAAGGATGAAAAATAATTTTCCATGCAATGAGAACATGAGAAGCAGGAGTAGCTGTTCTGTTTGCAGACAAGGTGAACTTCAAGCCAAAGCTATCCAAAAGAGCCTCCTAATGACATTATATGTTGGTTCAAGGAACTGTTCAACAAGAACAGACAACAACTGCAAACATATATGCATCAAACCACAGGGCACTCAACTTCACAAAATGAACACTATTCTTTCATGTTTACCAGACCAAAACCAAAACTCATGATTTAAACATCTATGATTTTTCTGCCTTTCAGAAACCCATTCTCTGGCACTTGGGAAGAAACTCTTCTTTTATTCTTCTCCCCCACCAAAAAAACACGCACTGAATCATTCCCACCACTTCTGTTTTTGTTGGCTTCAATCTGCCATTGCCTCAAAATAAGGACCTGCAGTGGGAGCAGCTAGTTACAGGATGATTGACAGGAATGATTGACAGGAATGAATGATGAGTCCTCTCAAGGGCATCCAGTGAGCATGACTCTCCTCGATCCACTCCCTTTGAATCGCACACATGGCATGTGGTGCGTATATATGGACCTTCAATGACATCTGACTGAGGAAATGGTTACTGTAGATCGGGTCACAGGATGGAACAGGCCTGTGCTACAGCCTGCAGCCTTAGAGGCTGTTATTCCTCTGCCTCTCCTGGGATGATGAAGGGAGTCCTGGCTCTGGGTGTTGCCCAGTGCAGATGGATGGAGGGCCCCACAGCCCCCACTGTGCACCCTGCAGTAGGATGACACCACTACCTCCTGTCATGTTGACCCCAGGTGGATGTGCTCGGCCACAGACACCCCACACCAATCCCATACACATGAACGCTTGCTGAATGGACTGTCAATGAATCCAGCGTAGACACATTTGATAATTTTTTGTGCTCTTTGTTCCTGCAAGGTCTCTTCTTCTAAATCGTTTTGTTTATTTTGAACCTGTGATTGAACCCAGATCCTTCTCACTGAGCTATATCTCCTCGATTTAAAAAAAAATGTATTATTTTCAGTTGGGCATTGGGGTGCATAGCAAGATCGTGCCTCAAAAAACAAAAACAAAACCAAAAATTATGATTTTTGACACAGTCCCACTAAGGTGTCCAGCCTGGGCCTTTACCTGCTCTACCCTGCATGTCCCACTGGGCCCAGCTACTAAATGTCATAAGGACATAAAGGGACTTCTGGTCCTTGTGATTCGTGTGTAGTCAGTTATCTAAAAGCTGCTTCATGTCTTCAATCCAGGAGTGGCAAAAGTGCAAGTTTATTGTAAAAGTATACAGCAAACTGGGACTCTATTAGCTAAGGATTCCCACAGGCTGCAATTTGGGGGGACATTTTTATAACCCAGTTTACACATGGGAAACATTGCATGCCATAGTTTTTGTCGGTGGCCACTCAAAGGCATGTTGACCCACACTCTAGGCTGGGGAAACTGAGGCACATGGAAGCCTTTGTCAATCATGGTGGCAGGGGAGCACTTTCTGTAGAGCTGGCTGCTTGGTTCAGAGAAAGTCTCAGAAACAGGCACTCTTACAATTTGGGGGCAGTTTTGTGATGGAAGCACAGGATTAATCCCAGGATGTATGGATGCATCATGTATCAGCCAGGTATGATGAGGGAGAACCATTCTTTGGGAAGTGGGAGGAAGAGGGCTGTGGCTGGGGAGCAGGTCTAACCTGCAATGCAGGTTTCTTCGAGGTGTGGCCGTCTCTGCCCACCAAGTGCTGCCCATCTGGGCTGCAGATGTGACTTTCAGGCTCTATTAAGGCCCGAAGCGTGCGTGCCCCAATCACAAGTGCAGGGAGTCAGCACCGGGCCTCCCCCTCCCTCTCCTCCGTGGAGCTGACAGCAGGGTCCCTGGAGGGCCCTTCCTGCTTATCTGGCTCCCGGCTCCGAACGTGTGGGAGGCAAAGTGGCTGCTCTAGTGCTGCTGGTGTCGACTGTCACATCTGTGGCCTGAATCCCAGCCCATGGAGGGCACAGAGCTGGAAGAAACAGAAATAGCCTCCATCTCAGGTGCTGTGGGGCGCAGCTGCCAGGGCCTCTAGGTGAGGGCTGGCCTCCTGTAGTGGGAAGGTCACCTTGGCTGATATTCCCGGGCTTTCTGCTTTTTCTTTCTTGACCTCCTTTCAGCAGGGGAGTAATGGGTGGAAGTGTCAGACTCCAGGCCCTGCGCTGGTCCACTTTCTGTAGCAGGGACCGTGCATGGGCGCTGGTACTGGCACCTTCCGGGCTTTGCAGCCACCAACCCGGCTACTGGGTGGGCTCTGCTGGCCTGCTGGAACCAACTGTCTTTGGCAGGCAAGGTAAGTCACGGGGCCTTCTCAGGGCAGGAGGGAGGAGCTTGTGGGTGGCAGGAGCTCTTCCCCGGGCTGGCTCTCTGCTCCAGATGTCTGTGGGGAGATCCTTGAGCCCCCCTGCTCCCTGGGGTCCCACGATTCCTGATCAGGGAGAAGAGGCAAGGTCAAGTCCCTGGGGTGTCCGCCAGAGGCCTTAGTAATCCTTTCCCAGGTGGCAGTGGTAATTGATTGCTGCCTCCTCAGTCAACCTCTCTAGTTCCCAAAAGGGGAATACTCATGCCAAGGCCCAGTGGTGCACACCTGTAATCACAGTGAGAGGCTGAGGCAGGAGGATCACTGCAAATTCAAGGCCAGCCTGGGTTATGTCATGAGTTCTAGGCCAACCTGAACTGCACAGTGAGACCCTGGCTCAAAAGAAAAAAAAATGAACAGCTGTGTGACAGGGAAATACCCCGAGAGGGTGGCTTCATATGAAGGCAAAATGACCAGCACTAAGTCATTTCCTAAGAGCGGAGGGGGCACATGAGGAGAAGATGCCTTGTGCTGCGATGGAGGGGCCCTGTGCACAGAGAGAGGCAGACAGGCTGAGGCCTGGGCAGTGGGACAGCGGCCAGGACAGATCCTACCATGGTCCTGGGCCCTGCCAGGTGGCCACTGTCCCCTCCTGTGTGCGCCAACTCCATGAGCAGAGGAACAGGGGACACAGTGGTCATGTGGGCTGCAGAAGTGGGGTGGCCCGGTCTCCACAGCTCCTGCTCAGAGCCCTGCGGTCGTCCAACCAGGCCAGGCCCACAGCTGTTATGATGGCACCACCCCAGCCTCCGAGTTATGACCTTTCCTGAGACCCTTGTCTGTGCCCACCATGAAGGACGGGAAGGGGCACGGCACCTGGGGCTGAGGGCACAGGGGACAGAGCTGGGCCTTCCAGGGCATGCTGGGTGTGGGCAGCAGAGGGTGGACCAAGCTGCCAGGGAGACCTGGCTGCCAGCGTGGCACCTGGAGGACCCGTGAACAGGCAGGAAGTGCGGTTGAGGACCAGGCTCACTGCCCCCGAGCCCCGGGGAGAGACAGGCACAGCACTCAGCGCTCACAGGGCAAAGGTCACGGCTGGCGCCCACTGAGCTGGCCTCACCTGGCAGCGCAGGCTTTGCCCTGCCGGGGCGGGAAGCTGCTGCTTAAAGCCCAGTCAGTCTGCACTGACAATTACGGGAGGGAAAGGGACAACAGGCGCGGTCTTGGTTCTGTGCCGGCCGGACTCCAGAGAAAGCAATGGAGTGCACAATCTCTCCCTAGTTCACTCTCAACGGTGGTCGCTTCAGGGGTCCCTGTGTCCCTGGGACGCGGGTGCATGTGTATGTGTGTGTGTGCGTGTGCATGCGTGTATGTGCGGGTACATATGTGTTGTTAAAAAGTGCCAGGATGTAGTTCAGTGGCGCCGTGCCTGCCTGGCAAGCACAAGGCCCTGAGTTAAATCTTTGCTACTGAAAAAAAAATTAGATCTAATAACCTTGGCCGGAGATTTAGCTCAGTGGTTCTGGTATATTCCTTGAAAGCACAAGGTCCCGAGTTCGATCCTTGGTACAAAGAAAAAGAAAGAACCAGAGTTGGGGGCTGAGGATGTAGCTCAGTGGCACAGTACCTGCCTGGAAGTGCAGGTACCTGAGTTCAAGCTCAGGCCTCTACCAGTATAAAATAAAAAAGTAGAGCTGGGGGACATAGTGGCACACACCCGCAATCTCAACACTCGGGAAGATGAGGCAGGAGCGGGGGACGTGGGGCAGTCTAGGCCCTGGTTTGCAGGGAAGCATGCTCGGGATCACTTCCAGGAACTGAGCACGACTGAGCCCCGCGGCCCCTGCTGTGGTATCTGACCCAGACTGCAAGAGGACTGGGAGGAAGGGGGTGGGTTCAGGGCCAGGGCTGCCATCCCTCCAGGACTGGCACCGCCTGCAGATGTCCAAACATCAGTTGCACAAAAGTACGCTGCTCCCCACACACAGCCGCTGCTGTTCCTGCCAGTTCTCTGTAGAGTCTGCAGCCTGCAGGTCAGGAGCCCATAACCAGAGGCTGCTGTGCAAGAGGGAGCCCGCGTCCCCGGAGACCCTTAAGCAGGTGCTTGGCTGACAACCTCAGACCTGGGGGAGTGGAGCCAATCAGGCAGCTCCAGGCCCCATCCTTCTCAGTGGGAGGAGACCAGAGCCGCTCTCTGGCCCCGCCCAACATCGTGGCCTAAGCGATAAAATGTGCTTTTGGTGGCTGTGTACAGGAGTCATTTGTTACACAAGCGATACAAACTGGAACACTGCTGTACTTCCACAAAACGTT
Source organism: Petromus typicus (assembly GCA_004026965.1). Taxonomy (NCBI): domain Eukaryota; kingdom Metazoa; phylum Chordata; class Mammalia; order Rodentia; family Petromuridae; genus Petromus; species Petromus typicus. The sequence goes on from PVIR01019454.1 coordinate 26,629, forward strand.
TACTTCATAAAGAGATTTTTTTTTTTTTAATTTGGGTGTGTTGACTTATGCCTGTAATCCTGGCACTTGGGAGGCCAAGGCAGGAAGACTGCAAGTTTCAAGCCAATCAGGACTATACAGTGAGACCCTGTCTCAAGAAAACCACAAAAGATATGTCCTTCTTTCTTTTCTTTTTTATTTTCTCCGTATGAGACCGTCTTGCTGTGTAGTTCAGGATGGTCTCGAACTCACTAAGCCCAGGCTGGCCTTGAACTCATGGAAATTCTCCTGCCACAGCCTCCCATGCTCTGGAATTACAGAGCCTCCCCCACCCTCCGTCCCGCGGGCCGGTGTGGCTCACTGCCTGTCCTGCTCGGCCCTCCCGGTCTCCAGCTCCCGGGGAACATCCTCGCGCTCTGCCTGGCGCTGCACGGGGGCGAGAAGACCACGTCGACGGGCATCTACCTGGTGCACCTGGCGGCGTCCCACCTGCTGTTCGGGGCAGGGCTGCCCGGAAGATCGCCTGCTAAGCGCGGGACTTCCGCTGGCCTCTGGGGGACGCGCTGTGCCGGCTGACGGCCTCGGTCACCTTCCTCAACACCTACGGCGGCGTCTACCTGACGGGCTGCGCCAGTGCCGACCGCTCCCTGGACTTGGTGTGCGCGCAGCCCGCAGGGCCACCTGCGCGGAGCTGGGCGGGCGTGCGGCCGACAGAGTCCCCTGCGCGGAGCTGGGCGGCGCGGCGCCGCTGCTGCGCCTGCCAGACCTGGTGCGGGCCACCTGCGGCCCGGTGGGCCTCGTGCTCTTCTGCTACGTGAGCGCCGCCGCCCTGCTGGGCCCTCGGGGAGCCTGGCGCTGGCGTGCTGGTGGTGGTCTTCGTGTGCTTGGCCCCTACCACCTGGTGCTCATGCAGTTCATGGCCAGGGCCCTGCTGCACCCGCCCACCTGCGCCGAGCTGCGGGGCGGGCGTTGGCGCGGGCCCTGGAGGTCACTGTGACCCTCGTGAACCCCAGCTGTGCCACTGACCCTGTCATCTACTTCTTTGCTTCTGCGTGGTACAGGAAATGCCTCCCGGGCGTCTGGATGCTTAGAGCCTCCAGCAACGCCCCCTCTTCCTCCTTGCCCCCAAGAAGGGAGTCCTTGGAAATGCCCACCATCAACCAGACCTGAGGCTCTGCGTCCTTGGCAGAGATTGGGCACTAATGTGTCACTCCCTTTAACAAGATGGGTCCTGCGTGTGGTGGCAATGCCTGTGATTGCAGCACTAGAAGGCTGAGGAAGGGGTTCTCTGCAGGTTCAAGGCCAGCATGGGCTACACAGTGAAACTTTGTCTCAAAAAAACAAAACACGGGCCAGGGAGTTATCTCAGTGGTTCAAGCGCCTGTCTTGCAAACGCTAGGGCCTGGGTTCAATTCCCCGGTAACCACATACAATACTGGATGTGGAGACTCACGCCCAGCAGCAATCAGCACCACATACCATAGTGCGGAGTGTGGTGTCTCATACCTGTAATCCCAGCACTCGGGAGGCAGAGGCAGGAGGATTGCTGTGATGTGAGTCTGAGGCTGACCTCAGGGCGAGCCTGAACTACAAAGCGAGACCCTGTCTCAAAAAAAAACAAAACCAAAAAAAACAAGGATGAAGAGAGCTCCTAGCATTGGGGGCCTGAAGTCTACGGTGGGTGGGGTGTAGGCGTTTTAAGATAAAGATCACAGAGTTGAGGGATTTAACTTAGTGGTTCTCCAGTCTTCGAGACGAGCAAATGGTCCCAAGTTCTATCCCCGGTACCACATACCACAATACTGATTTGTCTTAGTGGCTCACACCTGTAATCCCAGCACTTGAAGGCGGAGGCAAGAGGACTGTTGTGAGTTCAGGGCTGATCTGAACTACAAAGCAAGACCATGTCTAAAAAAAAAGTACAAAATAAGAAATACAGAATGTGTTTCCAGTTTTGGATTTTTTTCTCTTCATATTTTGTGATTTGCATTTGCACAGTGAGACCCTTGTGGGTGGAGCCCAAGTTTAACACAAAACTTGGGCGTGCCTCAAGCACCCAACACACATAGCTTGAAGATAATTTTATACAAGATTTGAAAGTAATTTTGCAAACAAAAATGTTGCGCATGAAACACTGGAATTTTCAACTTGTGATATATTGGCGCTAGAAAAGTTTCAGATTTTGTTTGAGCCACGGAGGCACACGCCTGTGATCCCAGCACTCTGGAGGCTGAGGCAGGAGGATTGCTGGGAGCTTGAGGCAGCCTGGGCTTTTCAGATTAGGGATGCTGAATCCATACAAAACTAGACAAGGGTCCCCCCTGAGTAAGTGAGGAGCTGGGGACTCAGCCGCGTCAGCTTCCCTCCAAGGGCACCTCTACGATTTCCTAATGAGTAACATTGGCACTGCCGGGCCTCCACGGCGTGCTTGGCACCCCCTTGGCGTGCTTGGGTTTTTATTCAGGAAAAACAATTTTCACAGCAAATGGTGAGCACCAGAGCTGTGGCTCAGAGTCTGCTTCGAATGTGGGAAGCTGGGGTTTGTACGAGTGAAGGACTTCTCCTTCTCTGCCTCCAGACTTGGAAATGCAGACAGTTGTGGAAACGTCAAGGTTGCCCTGAGAAAGTCAGAATATCCGGAGTCCCCTTGAAGATGGCCAGGTCGCCAGGTGAGAGGACAGAACTCGGTTGGAAGCAGCTCTTGGAAACCAGGGGATGGCGCTGTGGTGCAGTAGAAAAGCACTGGGGACACCAGGGGACATAAAAAGGCCATCATCTGTCCTTGTTAATTGGCTGTCTTTCAAAGTAAAATAAAGCTGAGTGTGGCGGCTGCAGGCCTGTGACTCCAGCATGCAGGAGGCCGAGGCAAGAGGGCCCCTGTGAGTGCAAGGCCAGCCCCCAATACAGAGCAGGCCCGGTCTCAAGAAACCAAAAGTAGAAAAGGAAGTAAAGTAAAGCTCATCTCTTTATGCTGTGAGGCAGAGTGTGAGTCCACTAAGTGAGACTTCCACTCCCTCCAGAGACTGAAGATGGCATCTGAGAGGCGTCCCTGGGCTTGGAGGAAGGCTCTGCTTTGCTGTAGGAGGCTCGCTCTTCAAAGGGCAAAGCAAGAGGGGACAGTGGAGCCGGGCGTGGTGGGGCTCTCCTGTGATTCCAGTGCTGGGGCCAAGACACCCAGCAGGGAGGAGGCCGAGACACCAGGCGCAGGGCGAGGGCCGGCTCCCACTCGGGCTCCTGCACCCTCTGCGGCGCTCAGCCCTGCAGGCCAGGGCCCGGCAGGAGGCCCTGAATCCCCAGGGTGACAGCGGCCATGCAGGCAGCACAGGGCTGGGGGATTCTGCCCTGGCTGGAGTGCTCACCGCGACTTCCAGGAACTGTAGTGACTTGACATTTTGAGGACAAGAACAGAAAGTTTCACCAGCGGTGCGCAGACTGCAGGTCAGCACAGGTGGCTTTCACTACGGTTTTCTCTCTCACATCAAGTGAGTAATACTGGGCAGGCACACAGGACAAGTGTCCTTGATGGGGGAGGTGGCAACCACCAGGCTGAGGGACGGGCCAGCCTGGTGCACAGGCTGTCCTGGGCACACTGACCCCGCAGCACCCGGGGGAGGAGCCGCCACAGGCAACATGGAAGCGTGCCCAGGCTGCCCCGCTCCGCTAGATGGCCGGAGGCAGCGAAGTTGCAATTTCTATGCCAAAGACGGGGTCCCCATCGGCCCAGGACTCATGTGGGCGGTGGCCAGGGAGCAACTGAGCCGCACAGCAGGAAAGCCACCAGGGCCGCAGCCAGGCCTCAGCGTCCGCAGGAACAAAGACCGAAGGTGAACTGCGCATGCGCGTTCGGGACCTGGGGGGGCACCGTGCGCTGCTATTCAGCCTGAAGCCAGCAGCTGCCGCCTGCACCCCACCCCATCATGGGAAAACTGCCTTCTGTGAATCAGACTCTGGTACAAAGGTTGGGGCCCACTGCGCTAAGAGATTCAGAGTTCAGAGCCTCTGAGCCCAAGGAGCCCCGTTGCCGCTCCTGGGGGACAGGTAGCAGAGGGTGTGCGTGCGGGCAGGCGAGCGTGCATGTCTGCCAATGTAACTCGCTTAGCGTGCGAGGTGTAACAGGAAGGCCGCTGATGGGACAACAGCTCTCTGCTCTGGCCACCCAGGGGGTCGAGGGCAGCTGTCCCTGAAGACAGGAGGAGCCTGGAGCAGGGCTGCCTTCAGCCCCGCACCTCACCCCGCTGGCTCTGGGCCGATGTACATCTCCAAGACGCATCTCCCAAGTCACCACTGTCCCAGGAGGATCACAGAGACGCGGTCTCCGTTCCGTGTGATGTGGAGGCTGGTTGGCAGGTAGACCTCATGGTGGTCGGGTCGACGAGTCATTTTCTGAGCTGAGGAATACGGGGCAGGTTGGAGTTTGGAGGTAGAAAGTGGATTTGGGTGCCCCGGGGCCCCACTTTCTGTCAGAAAGCAGGACATACAAGGCGAGAAGCCAGGAGAGAGGATGAGGGTAAGGGGCAGATTTGGGCGGCACAAAGGGCACTATTCGCAGAGGGAGCTCAGCAGACTGCTTTGAAGATGAGTTTCCAGACCAAACACCATCAACTGAGGACTGGATAAAGAAGACACACGTGTAAGCCTTATAGAATGGAGTACTATGCAGCCACGAAGAAAGACAAACTAGAGATCTTTATAGCTAAATGGATACACATTGAGGCCATACTCTTAAGTGAAAGAAACAGGACACACGTGTAAATACCAAATCGTTCCCCCAATGTGAGAAACTAAAAGTATAAATAAGGACCAAAATGTATAATGATTGTGAAATAATAATTGTGAAATAGGAAGAAAAGGTCAAAGGAGAAGGGAAACTAGGGAGGGGGACAAAAGGGGAGAGAAAAGTAAATGAAAGAAAGGAGGAAAAAGTGGAAGAAACAGTTTATGTTGGGGGGGGAGGAGGGTGGAAGAGAGGGCAGAGGAATGGGAAAAAATAAGAGCCGAGATGTGTTATGTACAGGTAGAAATTCCCTACGTTGAATGTGAGTATAATGTAGACCTAAAATGTACCAGTAAAGTCAATGGATTGAGAAAAAAACACCGGTTTCCTCACAGCTGAGGTGTGACGCGGCGGACAGATCAGGAGGCAGCGACGCTGGCCGGACTGCGGTTACTCACGGTCCCTGGAGGGGCCTCCGGGGCCACGTGGAGCGCACAGGGCC